>WYDI02032857.1:0-49246 GCA_009867235.2 Psittacus erithacus
ATTTTTTACTTCTAAAATTTATTTAAAAATTTATAAAATTTATAAAATTGAGCTTCTTTTGCATTTTTCAAATAAAATTGGGCTTCAGTATTCCTGGGCTCCTAGTTTCTTACATACTCTTAATAGACTGTTAAGGAACTAGAACTCAGAGCAGACAGAGCTTCCAAACCCCCAACTCTGCAACGGGCAATGTAAGGAGGATGACTGATCCAGGCAGTGGATGACTGATCCAGGCAGTGGATGGAAATGTACATCATGGAAATCTCCGTCAAGGGACAGAAAGCATCTCACTTCCATCAGAAGGTTGGTCAACAGTTGAACTGAGTGTTTTATATATTAACATCAGCTTCATCATGTGATGTCAGGCTAATGTTTTTCTACCCTCTAGCCTCCCTTTCCTTATTTTTATTTATTATTTCATGAAGATCTTGTCCAGCTAATGTCTACCATAATCCAGGCATCTTAGTGAAAAACCTGCATCTTTCCCACAATGGGAGCAAGCCAAAACATGATTTGTTGCATGGCCTACCAAATCTTACCTTCTTCAGCAGTCAAAAGAATATTCTCATTTTGGTAGCAGAAGGTCATTAGCAAACCTCATGAACAATTTTTATTCCTATCCCTACATGATGGACGATCAGTCATAATCACTTGACATATTTTTCCCACAGAAATTTCTTGTTCTCTTTCTTCCAGTATTGATCCTTATGTTACTTGATGCATGGATTTTCACTTAGCATCAGCTCATCAAGCAGAAAAAAAGCCATCTCCGCTACTTGCTTTCCTTACCTTACCAGTGATTCAGGATCTCAGAAAGCCTTTTTCTGGTACTTCACTTTCCTGATTCCTTCATAGGAATTATTACTGGCTAATACTAGGTTTATACAATTTGTCTTCACATTGAAACATTATTCATAAAAATATAGAATCATAGAATCAACGAGGTCAGAAAAGACCTTTAAGAGCATCAAGTCTAGTCATTACCCCAGAACTGGCAAGACCACCACTAAACCATGTCACTGGGGGCCTCACCTACATGGTTTTGAACACTTCCAAGGATGGTGATTCCACCACTTCCCTGGGCAGCCTGTTCCAATACTTGATCACCTTCTCAGTGAAGAAATTTTTCCTAATATCCAGTATAAACCTCCTTTGGTGTAGCTTGAAGCCATCTCCTCTTGTCCTGTCGCTTGATACTTGAAAGAAGAGATTGACCCCCATCTCACTACAGCCTCCTTTCAGGTAGCTGTAGAGAGCAATAAGGTTCCCCAGGAGCCTTCTCTTCTCTAGACTAAACAACCCCTTTTCCATCAGCTGTTCCTCATAAGGCTTGTTCTTCAGATCCTTCACCAGCTTTGTTGCCCTTTCAAAGACACTGTCTGCCTTTCACATTCATTACAGGTTTTCCTATTGGAAAGGATTAAGCTGAGACAGTTTGTCATCATAACAGTTCTCTCAACACTGCTTTGAACATCTCGTCTGGCAGAACATCGATGTGTCTGTCACCATCCCATGTCTCATCATCTGAGCAACAGGAGTTCATACCACAACAATAGACTCTTTGAGGCTGTTATTCGAACATTTCTCCTCCTACAGTTTTCTCAGATATTTTTACAAAACTGTTTCCCACGAAATCATTACTCTGTGCTTGTGACTTCACTATTCTTCTCTTATATTCTGAACCTTCATAGGTGTCCTGGGTTCAGCAGTAGCAGTCATTTTTCTCCTTCTTAGTAGCTGGTGCAGTGCTGTGTTTCTAACTTTAGTCTGTGAACAGTGCTGATAATAGTGATGTTTTTAGCTACTGCTTAGAATGTTTGCACTGACCAAGGACTTTCTGAGTCTCATGCTCTGTCCTGGGAGGAGGGGAAGCCGGGAGGAAGCAGGGACAAGACACCTGACCCAAACTAGCCAAAGAGGTATTCCATACCACAGCACGTCATGCCCAGGATGTAAAACTGGGAATTACCCAGAAGGGCTAGCTCTCTGCTCAGTCAGCGGGTGGTGAGCGATTGTATTCTCATCCCTCGTTATTTCCCTTATCATTATTATTATTGGTGGTAGCAGCAGTGGTTTGTGTTATACCTTAGTTACTGGACTGTTCTTATCTCAACCTGTGGGAGTTACATTCTTTCAATTCTTCTCCCCATCCCTCCAGGAGTGGGGAGGGGGGGAGGAGAGGAGGGGAGAGGGGGGAACAAGCAGGCCACATGGTTTTCTAATTTACGACTAAGCTTAAACCATGACAATAGGTTTACAAATCTTAATCATCTAGCCCAAACTTAACAAGGATTTGGCTGTAAGTCCCAGCACTACTCCCACTGAAATACAAACTTTCTGTTGATAAATTTAGATATAAACATAGAAATAGAAGGATAAAGGAAGTAAGAATAATTTTTTTCCTCTAACGTCTAAAAGATGTCTAGGTGAAATTTAGTGAAAATATGTATGACTACTTTCTGTTCCACATATCACCATAAAAATTTGTATGTATCTTGCATTCTAACAGCAAATATTAAGTTCCCCATGGCTATGGCTTTGAGCCACATATTTTCTAATTTATTTTGTTTTGTCCTATTGCCAGATACATTAAACAAGAAAAGTGATATCTATAATGTCTGAGAATCATTACCTTTTGCAAAATATTTGTCCAAAAAGCATGAAACAACTCCTTACACTGAAAGCAGAGATATTCCTTATTATAATGCTAAAGCCATTTGTTGCCCTGTAGATAGCATTTCTATATTCAGGAACAAACAACAATAACCGTATCTTAATCCTATCAGTGCAAAGGGAATTGTGTTATTGCAAGTAACAAAAAAATTACTTGTGTTTTTCCTTTCACAATAATATTTCTTTTCCACATAGCCAAAATAATTTTGTTTGAAGTTCATAAAATGTCTAAGAGGTGCTGAACTGTGTAATTATTTAATCTGGAAAAAAAGCTTATATTTAAAAGTAAGGGTCCTCTTTGAATTTTTTCCTAATTGTTGTACTGGGAGTCAGATCACAGAATCTAAAGATCATTCAATTACTGCAAATATCTTTAAGCTGCAATGGAAGCCCAGGCCCAGGTAATTCATTAATGGAACATGGGCTAACCTAGGATAAACACCAAATTTATTCTGGTCATGTACACTGATTAGATCAGAAATGTCTGTGATATCAGAACAAAAAGGCAACCTTACATTGCATTCATTTATTAATAGGGAAGGATGTAGTTTTCATCATTCAGTAGTAAACTCTGAAATATCATAATTTTTCATAGAATCAAAATTCTTAGAAAAGCAGAATTCTCCAAAGAATTTATTTTCTGTTCCCCTATGCATTTTGTTTGTTGTGCAGTTTGAACACAGATCACTATAGGTCAATGTGTTGTTCAAGTTCCTTTTCTAAATAAATACACTAAATGTAGAACCCATAAGATGCTTTGGGTTAGTTGTTTATTCTTTTTGTTTTTCCCCTCCAGCATAAATTACATTGTGTTTCTCAATAGTGAACTTTACTTGAATACTTTGGAGAATGCTAACCCACACTAATAGCTGTGAGGTTCAGAAGAGTGAAGGTACTTTCCAGAGTCATGGGACTGGGCCCCTCACTCTCTGCAAGGTGCAGGATTAAGTCAGACTTTCTTATTGACATTTTATATGTGTTTCAGTGATTCATCATTTAGTGTGAAACCCTGAATCCCTTCATACCCTGCACTCTGAATCACTGTATGGGATTCTTGAAATTTTTCTAACTGGTGAGATATTTAAATATTAAATTTAAATATGGTAACACCTACATTATATTATCACCTGTAGTCCAAGTTCCTCTTCAGATCTTTTGGCTCATAATTAAATAGATTTTGGAAGCTCAGCTAAAAGCAATCAGGTCTGAAAATTTTATCTTTTTCTGACAAAAGTAATCTTTATTATATTTCTTAAAGTTCATATTTTGGGAGAAAATCACACATCACTCATAAAATTTTGTCTTTACTACATCCTCATATTCATAAGGAACTCATGGGGAATATAAATCTCTGCTTTCAAGGACTGTGTACAATATAAAATGTGTCTTAATTTTCATTATGTTGGAACCCTTCCAGAAGGAATAATTAAAATTCAAGACTGCATGAAAAAAAATCTTAAAAATCCTAAGCATTCCTAGCCTTTCTTTGATTTTCTTTTTCTTTTTTTTTTCCAGTTGTTTATTTGTTGGGTTTTAACTCCTATAAGCGTTATGTTTCATCTCATCAAAACCAGTTGTTACCCCAGTAACAAATGCCTTCCCAAATGCTGGCAGTGTTGAAGGGCTGATATAAAGAACTCATGTATTTAAATTTTTCGTATTGCAAAGTGACCAAATAAAAACTATGAAAATATTGCAAATACTTTTTCCAAATATATAAAATAATTCTTTGTATTTTCATTGTAGATTAATATGCAAAATAGAAAATCAATTCTGGTTTCTAATTTGTATTATTTGTTTATATTTTTACAACCCTAACTGGTTATCTTAGCAGGCCCACAATGACATCTTGTGGCTATTCTGGGCCAATCTTTCAGTGATTAACATGACGATAATTTCTAGTGACTTTCCTAGAAATCTTTCCTGCATGAACAGAAAAGTTAACCTTGGTGAAGAGTCTGTATAAGACAGCTGCCTGTGGCAGCAGTGTATGGTCTCTCTAACACATGAGCAATCATTCCAGTAGCTCCATTTTTCAGTCAGCAGGAGATTAACTAACTATACATATAAGCCCTCTTCTGCAGAAGCGGCTACACTACACTAACTGACAGCTCAAAGACTTCAAACTTTCAAAAGCTGATAGATGAGTTTAAATCTGCAACATTTGGAATATGGAAACTAAACCAAAGAGAGTGATTTACAAAGTTGTGTCCAAAATAAACACTTCTGCACAATCTTCTGAAAGTTCTTGTTCTTGCTGCTGTTTAGGATGGATGGTTGTTAGGTTGGTTGGCTAGCTGCATTTTTTGTTTTTCATCAGTCCTGAAATACTTTCAGCAAGTATCCATTCTTATTCACTTCCTTTTCTGCAAATATGAATTACAATAAACTTCTTGAGATATGTATGCATACCTAGAGCCGTAGAGCAAATGTTAATGGCAACTGTTTCATTATTTGTCTACAAAATCTGTAGCTCTGACTTCTTACGCACTTTTGACCCTGACTGTTTCTTCAGTTGCTTCTTAATTTCAGATGAACTCTGTCAGTGACAGTTTTGGGGTTTTTTCCTTAGATATTTCCCAAGTCTTCTCCTCTTCTTTGTTAGTTCATAGCTTCTTAACTGAAAATTCTTGATAAAAGTTGAGGATCCATTGCAAATGTTAATTTTAACTATTCCCCAGATCTTAGACAGATATTTACGTATTTGCAAGGCAATTGTTTGCTTTTGGGTAGAACATCAGCTTTCTAATTTCACATTTTGCAGAGCTTTGTGTCTTCATAAAAATAATAATATTATTTTCTCCATGGTGCGCTGCTGAGTTGTCAGCAGCATAACTCCATCTATTATTTAATTTCAACTATTTTTGATTTTTTTTTAATGCTTGGAAGCTCATTGCATCAAATGATCGTTACAATTTCATAAAAGTAATCCAGTGAGCAAACTCTTTACCCCTGAGCCGGGTCACAGTGACCTATATATATGTGTTTGTATATGTGTGTATATATATGTATAGACACACATATGTATGTATCTCCATAGACACATATATATGCACATATATGTATATATCTCCATATATATACTTGAAGTGTATGTTCTGGAGGGAATTTATTGAAGACAAGAGCATTGCCCATCCTTTATTGAATCTAAAATTCATATAGCTATGCTTGATTTTCTTGACTATTACATGTGGTGAATCTCATGAAATGCTTATTACTGCTCATCACTGAATAAAGATAGCATTATACAAAGTCTTGACTGAAGTATCAGTTATTTAAAACACAGCATTTTGGCTCAGGGGGAACACAGGGGGAGTCGTCAGTTGGCTGAGGGGGGGGAAAGCATTATACCCCTTCCAGCAGCACAATGGGAGGTTCAAAGGAGGAGCTGGCAGGGTGGAGATGAACTGGTGAGCTCAGATTTACCGATGGCTGAAAACTCTCACTGAAGAAGAAGTCAGCATCAGACTGAAGATGTGATCATTGGTTGTATCAAGAATCAACAGCAGGTGAACTCTGAGGCAGAATAAAGGTTTTGGCAAAAGGAGGCTGCTGAAAGGCTGCAGTGCAGCAGTAAACAGAAAAGTGAAGGCATGTTGAGAATTACTTCAATGATTGCCAGTGAAGGTGGCCCAATATAGCTGTTACATAAAAATGAGTAGAAATGAGTGGGAAGAGTGATGAACTCTCAATAGCTAAGCTTCCTCCCTAAAATTATTGTGAGATTCAAGCTCTAGCTCTAACATGGAATTGAATGTCATTCTTGATAGGAAGTCGCAGTTTTTCAACTACTGCTAGTGTGCAGGGATGAGCTGGTGATTGCCAGTGTAAACTACTTGTTACTGCCAACACTATTACACTGCCTTGTGGCATGTTTTAAAGTGTGAAGTACAGCCTTGAAAGCCATTGTCAAAAAAGAACTGCCTGTATTTGTAATGAATAATCTAATTTCTATTAGCTGCTTAATTGAGCTTATCAGTAACATATGCAACAATGCTAGCAGATAGCAGCAAATCATAGAAACTGAATTAAATGTGTTGGAAAGAACCTCCAGAGGTCTTCTAGTCCAAACTGCTGCTTAAAGAAGACCAATTGAAGTAAGCTGATCACAATATTTCCAGGGATGAAGATCCTACACCCTCTCTGGGCAATTTGTTCCAGTGTTTAACAGTGTTTCCCCAGAGTAAAAAAATGTTTCCGCACCCTTGAAGTTAACTTAAATTTCTTCATTTACTTTATCTCTGCTAAAACTTGGTAGCTTGTAAGTTAATAAATGGAAAGTCATACGTGTTTTTCATCAAGCTACAACTACAGTGTTATGTGTTCGTTTACTTGAACTGGCGTCCAAACCAGAACGCAGATAGAAAAGAAATTTAGCTAACTTTACATTTGGAGATGTCTTAGACATCTGCTGGCAGTCTTCACTAAGGCATGTTCCAGGAGGTGCCGCTCTCCTGGCAAAGATACAAATCCAGTTGCCTCAGGCACCTTAAAATTCAAAAACTGATCAGTGTTGCACCTTGGTTCCCTGAGAACACTGATTCAATACGCACTGACAGACAAAAAGAAATTCATTTGGAATTGCCTGATTAGGCAGAAAAAGACCACCTTTTGCAGAACAGCCTTATGCAGGGATCTCAAACCACCTGCGTGCAGCCAGCCTTATACATGAACAGGCACAAGCACAGGGAGGTCTTGTTTGACAGTAATTGTGCATATGTTGTTTTGGTTTGCTGGACTGTCACTATCAGCTGACTGGCAGCCAATGTCAATCAGCTAATGCAAAGCTGTTGGCTTTCTCATCCAAACTACACATCAAGTCTGGTCAAAGAAGACAGGCAGTCCTGGGTTTACATTTATCCTCAGGATTCCAGAATAAGACCAAGTGCATACCATGTTGCTGAGGTGAAAGAAGCAACAGGTAGATGAAGGCGTGGTTTGGTGTCCCACTGCAAAAAAGTCAAGAATTACAGGAGTGAGGTGGCAAGAAGGGCTGTGGAAATGGTTTACTGTTACTGTGAAAGAAGAGGACTAAACAGCATATACACACACCCTGGGGTAAATTGCATTTCCTCATCCAACCATTTCCTCACTAATGAGTGAGTGAGTGAAAGACTCAAGCTCACTTCCACACTTAAAAAGAATAAAAGTGTAAGGAGAAGAAAAGAAAAAGAAAAAGGAAGAAGGGAGAAGAGAAATAAAAGAGGGGAGAAGGGAATAAAGAAGCATGGGATCATCCTAGCTAGCAGGTCTATACAGCTTTCTACAATGTGGCACATTCTTCCTGAGCTTTCCGTTGAATCTAGTGAAGAGCATAGCCAAGATTATGAGCACTGTAGATGTAGGCATGATGCCTACGTAGGCATGATGCTATTTGCAGCTACAGCTTGTATTTCTGACATTTGTGACTTTTGTCCATTGTGAATGGCTTTTTGGTTTTGTGTTTTCTTCTAGTTCAATGAAAAAAGATACGAACTCAAGATTACAAGCCGACCACAGTTTCAGACCACCTCAATTTCTTGTCCAACCTTTGAGGAGATTTTTTACAAAACATACAAATTTCTAAGAGATTTTCAGAATTATTGCAGCCTACACAGGAGGCTTCCCTGTATTCTAGAATTCAAAGTCTCTCTCTAACCTGAAACTGAGAAGTCATTGGAAAACAATCCTATATCTATTCACTGTAATGCAGGACCTAATCAGGTACCAATCAGGTCCCATCACTTTGTGTTACTCTTGTCTTCTACCAAAATCTCACTCAGCACACAGTGTTCCAAAAGGACAAGACATGAGTGGGTGTGAACCTGATGGAAGCAGTGGAATTTCATATCCTCACTAACCTTGTTTGTGACAAGGGAACCTGTGCCAAGCTTAATGCTAGTACATGCAGAAGGAAAACAAAACTGCCTTCCCATCTTGGATAAATCCAGAATTTCTTTTTTGGACTCTTCTTCATATAAACCTAATAAACCAGCAGTCGGATCTCATGCTGTATCACTAGTGAAAGACAATTCTAGTTGAGGTTAGTCTTGCTGACTCAGAACCCTGAAGAACAGGTTTCCTCTGAAACCCAAAATACCATCATCATAGAGTCATTTCTACATCACTCATATGAATCTACTTATTTTCTATACTCTCATTCTAATCCCTGGACTGCAAACTTTAAATGCACTCAAGGATTACTGACAGTATTAGGACAGAAAGCCACCTCTTCCATTTACTTCACACCCCAGATGCTTGATACCATAATGTAAACTCAGCCTTGAAAAGGAAAGAATGAATAATAGAATTCATTAGACTTTATTGCTGTTGTAAATTATCCTGTGGTGCACAAACCATCCTCTTGTTACTTTCTTGATTACAACAAAATAGCCCTTGTAACAAAGTTAATGACCCAATAGCGTTAATGGAATGCTAACATCTAATAAAAGTGTTAGTAAGTAATGCATGCAATTAAATAGCATTAATTAATATATTTATGCCTTACTGATAATAAGAGTACTCTGTCATCTACAATGAATTTTCATCGTAAGAACTGCAGAAATCATACTAACGCGTTTTTTTTGGTAATAGAATTGTCCAGTACAGACCATGATTCTGAAGATCAACAGCAATACTTCTAAAATCAAACATGTAAGATAAAGCAGTGATACACAGGCCTTAAGAATGTGAATACTAGTCACTAGAGCCATGTTATGGACTCAGTCTTGAACACGCAATTTATAGCTTCAGAATAGACTACTGCAAAGAATGTTTATGGGCTTACAAACCAATGAAAAATATTCAGTGGACATTTGCAGTGTTACAAGGGAAAAGAATATAAAACCAAATGTAATATGCAAATCTATATGGCCTCAATTAAACATTATAGGGTAACGGTTGGATGTGATGGTCTTAAAGGTTTTTTCCAATATAATTGATTCTATGATTCGATGATTCTATGATATTGTGTTGCTTATGACTGGAACTTGAGTGCATCCCTAGCAACCAGATAGAAGAATAAAACCAATAAAATTGTCATGAAAAAGACATAATGCATAGTTAAGAAATTCCAGACAAACAGATGAAAAGTACTGATTTAGGATCCACAGCTCAGATCCAAGCTACCGTGTGGCTATAATTCATTGTCTCATTATAGGTTACAGGCACACATGCCAGTTGGTAAACTTCCTACCTACTCAATTATCTTACTGCAAAATAGTGGGCAGTAACTCAAGTGGAGTTTTGCTGACAAACCACTCTGATCCCACCAAAAGAGGTGTGAATGTCTTCCTGAGCTAGCCAGACCCTCAGAGGGAAACTTACAACGGCTCAGCCCAGCACAGACTATAAAATCTGAGCAACCAACAAAATTACCTTAGAAGGTAGAGGACTTGAGCAAGTTTGAACTAACATATTCCTCCCAGCAACTCCGGAGGCCCAGCATTGTGACAGTGAGCATGTAGACACGAGTAATGGGAATCACATTAGTATTGTGGTCCAACTGTATGTTGCAATTGCTATATTGTGCTTATTCTGTGATTTTGATACAATGCTGTATCACGCTGCTGAATCAAAAACATGTCTAGAGTCAAACATCTTCAAATGAGTAAATTTAGTATTAAAACATTAAACCTTTCCTATGTGGAATATCTAAAAAAATCTGTTCAGAGAATATTGAACCCTGACATAACCTGTCACACAGAATTCATCTAAACTGGAAAATTGTGTGATAGTTTGCAAACATGTAAATGTTTGTTTCTTGATTTGATTGCGGCATGTGTCTCTTCTACCTGATTTGTTACATGCAGTATTTATTCAATTTCTATATGGTGTGTAATACAACACAAGGTTAAATCAACATGGCTGATTAGCAGTTTGGTTCTAATACCATGAGTTTGCTGTTTCCTGTAACTGTTCATCAAGCCAGTGTTTAATTTCCTCCTTAATAACCAAAAGCTATTCAAACCTCTTTCAAACAAGCAAGTGGGCGAGCTCTGAAATAATTTTGTCTCTTCTGAAAAAAGAGTACTAGCCAAATTAGGCAAAACATTCTTGCAAAAGAATTCATTAAAACCATGAATATGTAAACCCTTTTATTTCTATTACACTTAGTTCATAACCTCCTTAGATCTGATTAATATATAATATATTTTTTTGCATCTATTTTTCTCTAATATTATGCTGCAAAAACCATTCTTATTTGGATTCAGAGTTACAAAATGAAATTCTGTGTTTATAAACCAGCATATTTTGTCATGGTTATGAAACTAGAATGTTGAAGTTCAAATCCAGGGTAACAAAACATTGGGCAAATGAAGCATAGGATCAATTTTAAATCAAACAAAGTGAAAAATATTGAATGGAACTCTCTCAGGACTGGTGCTTAATAATCCCTAAGATTATTCTGTTCAAGTTATTAAAACAAGTCTAAATTGTATTGTACATTACTCTGTGAAAAGCTCTTGTGTTTTCATGAATATTTTATTTGAATCCCTGACTTGTAAGATGAAATTTCACTTCCATAAACTTTGTAAAGGAGTACAACTGATAAACTAAGTCCTGTACAAAGCAAACTTCATGATATGAAACATCAACTCATCCCCACCCTGTGGAAATTTTCTGTATATACTATTACTTAGTTCAAAAATAAATTTGTTGTTTGAGGTCATTCTATTTGGTTCTTTACTCATATAAAAAATATAATAGAATTTTTTTCAAAATGATGATTAAGTTCTGTTTAAAAAGATATTTTTTCCTTGTATTTCCCATTAGAAAGTTGCTGCAGAAAATCTTTACATTAGTGGTCTGGAATCTATTCTTTTTAATTTCCAGCTTAAAACTAAAACAGTTAACTTTTATGTATTTATACTTATGTGTTAGTGAACATATGTTAGCTAGTGAATTGGTTGAATAACTCCTTCTCTCATGTTCACTGTCATACAAGTCTTCTGTTTTAGTGAAGAGCCATATCCCTTGAGCCTTGTTACCTGGTTACCTTTGAAACATTTCCATGCATTTTTGCTGGAATCAAGTCATTTGGACTACAGGCAGTGTTTTAGCTAAGACCTTGCACAAGCTCCTTCTGATATCATATTAAGGCATTAATTCCCAGGTAGCATGACAACAGCATCATAGTTCTGTAGAAACTCAGCCCACTCTGCCTGTGTTTGGTATGTCCAAAAGAGAGTTGTGGGTTTTTTTCCATTGAATTCTTGTGTCTTCCTTTACTCCATGGGCAAAACTTCTTTCTTGATGTGCAATAGAAGAGAAACAGCCAGCAGTAGAATGAGAGAAGGGGGTTGCATATTAACTTTCAGCTAATAAAATATCATATTTTAAATATTCTTTCCTAATTTTTGTTTAGCTTCAAATCCAACATATGTACTAATAAATTCTTACCAAAGGAAGATTATGTAAACAAATAAACACATAGATCAAGGCAAGAGACCAATAGCTGGACTTGAGCCTGAGTAGTACATGCTGGCCACATTCATACTGCATAGCTCTTGACTGTGTCTTGCTTCCAGCCTGCAGAAGGCATCTTTACAGCTCTATAACACAAATGCTATTTTCTTTGATCACTTAAAGTTCAGGGTGACACATATAAAACAAAGGACATATTATAACCCATCAGAATGTTTTTACATGGGAAACTGAGTAAGGTTGTATAAAGTTCATATGCAAGCATGGAAAAATAATGGCAAAAAACTTGCTGAATTACCTGGTAAGGGACTTTGTAAGGTGGCAGGCCAAATCTGGCACAATCTCATCCATTATCCCTAGTGCACACCACCCCAAGAACTGTACCTTGGCATTGGCATTGTCCAAAAATACATAATATGACAAACTGAATTAGCAATTAAGCAAAATGAACAACCAGCTACACAGTGTTTACATTCACCCTTTGCCTTAACCAGAATATAATCTGCCTACATCAGCAAAAAGTCTGAAAAGACCTCTGAGAGACCTTTCTGAAACCAAATACAACCACAGGGACCCACATGCCAGTCACTGAGTGATTGCTTCTTAGCAGACAGGAAAATGCTGCTGGTACTCTTCTCTGTCTTAGTGTGCCAGTCAGAAGCCTCTTGTGTTTATTGTTCATTTACTAAATTTTCATTCACCCTGTGAGAGATTTGCAGCTTTTAGATATCCTGCTAGGAAGCTGCACTATTTTCTTTAATAGAGCAGCTGCGCACATGCTTTTATGTGCGTATGTAAGCAAGAGATTTTGGGAGTGGCAGATATGTAAGTGTCTGTAGAGTAAAGACCTAAGCAGACTCCAGCTGGCATTCCAGCATAACATCTAACCCCATAATTTTTTTTCTCATGCAAGCTTTTGCATAAGTAAAAGGACAATACAATTCACATATAATTTTCATTTTTATATCACTATTAAATTAGTTGGAAGGTCAGGGTGTGGCTTCCTCTTTCAATCTCACAAACAAAATCTCCAATACTTGCTTGGAAACTGAATCCTTTCTTCTTGTTTAAAGACTGTTTAGAAAGTACACTATTACAAACCTAATACAGTCCTGCGGGTAACTTTTTCAGCTACTCTGTGTGACAACACTAGGTGGCAGCAAGAGATATGCATGGTTTTAGCCTTCAGAAAAAAAACTGAGTACAAAGCGTTAATACGGTAAGTTAGAGTTATTTTCTACTGGAGTGACTCCTCTCAGGAGTTTCCTCCAATTCAAACTGTTATTTGGGAAAGTGCTCCAAGCTGCTGTTGGTTGAAACTGAAATTAAATAGTTTGGGTTGGTTTAGTTCTATCTAATTCAAAGCTACCTGACCTGTTTTATTTCAAACTGAAATTAAAAATACTAAGACATTAAACTGTTTCCTTACAGTAGTGCTTTAGGGAAGAGGTGATGTGAGGCTTCATAGTCTCCTCAGATGAGCTTCCTAATATTCTGCAAGCTGCATGAACATTTGCATTATGGGCTAACCAGCTCTGACAGCCAAGTCTGCATTGCACCATGCTGGTCCTGCAAGGAGAGAGTGGAGGCTTGAATGATCATTCATGTGAGGAAAAGCAAAACGATTTAATGACCAAATAAAATATTTCAATCTCAAGAAATTCTGGAATAGAATGTAATAAAAATACTTCAGGACATGATTGCACAATGCAGAATTCTCTATATTTTAGGGTTTTCTCTTTTTTTGAAAATTCTTGAATGTAAATGACTACATTTACACAAGCTGAAAGGCAATATTTCTGAATGCCACTAATTTCTAGCTACCATATCTCTCTATTTTTGTATCCTCTAGCTAATCTGAACAAACCCTTACCACAGTGGACCAGAAACCAGGCAATCTTTCATAAATTTCATTTGTTGTGTATGTAATATTTGTATCCTATAGCATCCTCAGAACAGCACATTTTTGTGCCTATTGCTACATAAACATAGGATAAAAAAGCATTCCTGAGATCTGGGCAACTATAGAAAAGAAAATGCAACAAGCAAAAGGAAACTAGGAGATAATACTAGCTAACATGAAAGGCTGTGTGCATGTCATCAGGGTATATAGTTACCAGGAGCCAGAGAACAACCCCCTTTTGATCAAAACACTCCACAAACAAGTAACTCAGCAGACAATTCCAAGCCAAAAGTATAAGACATGTTGCCTTCAACACCCCTTCTTGAGTAGTAGCTGAAGACTGGGAGAGATGCCCTAAGGCATTTTAAATGTCCATAAGTGTCATCCTTTCTATCCCCCCTTATGTTTTTGGCTCTAGTGATGACACAGCTTGGTTTTGAACAGCTTCTTGGCTAGCTAGATATCAAGGCAGCTTACTGTGCAACTTCCATGTCTACAGAGGTAATGCCACTTACTCCATTCCTTACCAAGCTGAGTTGTCTTGTGGTTGCCTCATGATCCTTTTAGCTGTGCTTTTGAACCAAGCACAGCTCTGTTTGCATCAATTTAGAACTGTGCTGTTTTTCTCTTCAATACCAAGTAAGGTTTAGATATAGCCGGGAGCTGCTGTTACTATCACACATTAGTTTAGTTAAAGGAATGTTTATTCTACAAAGCGATAAAGTGTTTCTAAAAGGATAGCAGCCTTGTTTTCCCACCAGGGAAAACAAGTAAGTAAGCATCATTAAAAAAAAATAAAAATAAAAATCCCTTTTAGAATAATAAGGTAGGCCAATTCCTTAATTATTCTCTTCCTGACAATTTACCCAATTCAACTAAGACTTAAGGGATGAATCTGCCTATATTTTTGTGTGAAAACAGAACATTTATATTTTTTAATTGCATGTTGCAGGATAATTTCTAAATACACAGAACAGAAAAGAAACAGATTTGAATAATCTACTGAAAGCGATTATTTAAAATTGTAATCTTTTAAAGGGACTATGCAATTAGCCATATCTTTCTTTTCTAAGTAGTTTTATCACCAGATGTCGGTATTCTACAAATTTCAGTATGAGATTTACCAGTTTTCCCCTTCAATCGTTTCCCTTATTGTCATTAAAAGCCTCAGTTATATCTTTCATGGATGCTCTTCTTGCGCTGTGGGTTCTTTGCTTTTGCTTTTCATATGTAAAGTTATTTAAATGTAATGAGGAATAGTCATGAATATCAACATGCACCATTTACCCGCAGTAGGGTCTTACGCTGCTGTGGTTGTAAAACTGAGCTGCCTTATATGGGCAGAAAAAAAAAAAAAATACAAATTCCATAACAGTTTCACTGCTGTTAGGGTTTTCATCACTGTTTAACTTACATTAAACAGGTCTGATGGGTCTGGTCATCAAGGAACAAACTGCCTGAATTTCATAGAAAGACAGTTAAGCCAGCACAGCACTCCACAGGCTATTTTGCAACAGATGCTGACATGTAATTCAGGACATGAAAATGTCTCTAATACACAACTTCAGTGTCACCACACCACTTTCACTTGATTACATCCTTTTCTTTTTTTTTTGTGACCCAAAGCACTTGGACAAAAGATTCACTTTGAACTTCAGAGACCTTTTGAAAGTTATAGAATTATAATGCCTTAAAGAAACGATGAGTATGTTTAGCTAGTTTACTGACATTTCTTAGTCCAAACAGATTCCTAGAAAGAAATGTAGCTGAGATTATTGCATTTTCAAAAATTCACACAGAAAAAATTTTAAAAATAATTATAATAAAAAAATATTATCAAAAACCTCACCATCAAAAAAATGGAATGCTATTGGCCTTCTCTCTACTTAAAACACAGAAGAAATTAAATTGTATTAGCTTTAGGTATACGAACTCAGGACTGTAGGTGCCAAAATATAATCAAGGATACATTTCTGCAGGCAAGTGAGAATTTTGGCACCAGATTTTCAAGGCAATGTATTCTGTTATACTGGTTGACCATAAAATGTGCTTCATAATGAAGAAGAAAAGAATAATCTCTGCAGCATTCACCAAATTGAAATGTAACAGCAGGTTATATATTTGTTGTCCCTGTCTATCATTGAACGAAAAAACCCACAAGCACTAGCCAAAAAAAATGCTGGGTCAAATACAGGTTTGTTTTCACTCAGAAGGCTCTCCATAATTTTGGTTTTGGTTTGGTTTTTGTTTTTTTTTTTTTAGTCAGATAAAAGAAAACAAAACAATAGAATTACAAGAAGGACTATGACCCTAAAAAGAATGGCAAATTATGCATTACTCAAAATGTCTGCATGCCTATTCATTAATACCTGTTCCACAGATCTGGCTTTTATACTAGTCTGGAATTGAATATATTTTGTTCTCAAGAATTTAATCCAGTTAAAGAGATTACTGCAGATAGCAAACTCTTACTGCTGCCCATGGCACACAGAGAAAGCTTTGGTGTGAGGAGACAACTTTCACATTTTGTTAGCTACTTCAGTGGACATGGAAGTCTATTATATTTTAATGAAATTAAATACAAATGAATATGAATCTGTGTATTGCCAAAATGCAAAAATATCACTGTACACAAATTACCGAAACATTAAAATGCATGTCGTTCCTGAATACATGCCTGTCATGCATTTTAAATAAGGAGATTATTTTTTTTGTTAATAAACATCTTTCCTTGGGAAAAAAAATTAACACTTTTATAATTTACTTAATTATGTCATATAATTTATGGCATGAACTCACATTATGACTTTCAATTTTTTTTTCATGAACTTAGTGGATTTGGGTTTTTTTTAGTATCAGCTGTTTTGCCCCAGATGAATACCCTTTCCCAGAGTTACGAAAATATTCTTTGTTTGTATAATTATCATGATTTTGCTTGATTTTCAAGAGCAACAACAATAAATCTTGACTATCAGTTGAAAAGTATTGCATAGCACAAATTTGCATAGGATTCACGGTAACATGATATTGTATGAATAAATTTTCTCCCATTCCTGTTTTTCTCTTATTTCTACGCTAAAAATATTGAAGGATGGTAGAAATTTCTTTAAGGAGCTCTGATTTTTCTCCTTAATTAACACCTTCATAGTCTTCACAGGGTACTCACATTACCATTTATTCCTCAAATTTGGATAATCACACTAAGAACACTCCAGAAGAAGTATGATGAGTAACTGTGGCAGAGATTTAACTGGGTACAACTTCAAATTTGCTCAGTCAGGTCAGATTAATCCCAATGCCATTCTCAGCTGTGTGCAGCTGGAGCAGACCAAACTTGCAGAGATGAAGGTGGAAGCTGGGCCCAGCAAAGGTTTGCCTGGGACAGTTACGTGCTGGTGAAGGGGTTACCAGGAAAAGTGTTTGGGGAAAACAACCGTTAAGTTAGAGCACCTGAGATTGCACTGCAGAGGCTGTTCAGGGAGGAAAAGAATAGTATTTGGCTTGCTAAAGAAAGAAAGGGAGGAAAAAATCTGCTCTAGCATGTAATTGAACATGTTATATTCTGAAAGAAATCCTAAATACTGTTATGCTTAGCATTTCTGACAGATTGGTTGCAAGACCTGAAGTGAAAAAAAACTAACATCATGAAGATCCAGAGGCCTGGTGTAAGCAGAAATCAAAACAAGCTGAATAGGCTCATGGAGAAAAGTCAAAACTGCTATGATTCTCACAAAATATTTTATTACTTGGACAAGTATCTGATGAATATGGTAAAGTCAAATAAGTGCCATTTCTTGTAAGAAAAGAAAGTTCCCCTAATAATTATATTTCCTATTTTCCTTTAAGGGTGGCATTAATATTAGTGTAGCATGGAGGTCTATTCTCTGACTATACAACTGTCACAAACTTTTAAGGAGAAGGGGATACATGTGGTGTGTTCAGTATAGAGGATGCTGAGTAGCTAAAGAGAAGTATTGGAGCAACAGAAGTGGCAGCCCTTTCAGTGAGGAAACTGGTTGCTAGTCACCACCTACAACAGAAATGCTTTCCCCTGGGTCACAAATGACTAAGATAAGGTGAATTCAAACAAGGAAAAGAGAGCTGTGTGCCTCAACATACAGAGAAGTCCAAAATTACCGTCCCTGTAAAACATTGAAATGACCAGATACTCGGCCCAGGAGTGATGGAGGTGTCCATACAGTCAGGACCATCCTCAAAAATTAGCTAGTCTAGAATCCAGAGTCTAAAAATAACCTTCCTCCAATGTAAGAACTGTCTTATTTATACCTGTTAACTAATTATGTACCAATACAAGGACTTGCCTATGGCAGGATCAATGGGCTGTGGCCAAGGGTATGAGGTTCAATAAGACAAACAGATGAGTCCTGTGTTTGGGCCTCAGTAACCCCATGTAATGCTACACACTTGGGGAAGGGTGACTGGAAATCTGCCCAGTGGAAAGGGGCCTGGGGGATGCTGATTTACAGCCACTGAACATGAGCCAGCTTGTGCCCAGGCAGCCAAGAAAGCCAGCAGCATCCTGGCCTGTATCAGAAACAGTATAGTCAGCAGGCCAGGGAAGTGATTGTCCCGCTGTACTGGGCACTGGTGAGGCTGCATCTTGAATATTATGTTCTGTTCTGGGCCCCTTACTACAAGAAAGACATTGAGGTGCTAGAGTGGGTCCAGAAAAGGGAAGCAAAGCTGGTCAAGAATATGGAAAACAAATCTTATGAGGAGTGGCTGAAGGAACTGGGGTTGTTTAACCTGGAAAAGAGAAGCCCCAGCGGGTACCTTACTGCTCTATACAATTATCTGAAAGGAGGTTGTAGTGAAATTGGGGTTGGTCTCTTCTCCCAAGTAACAAGCAATAGGACAAAAGGTAACAGCCTCAAGATGCACCGGGGGAGGTTTAGACTAGATATTAGGAAAAATTTCTTCACAGAGAGGGTAAACAAGTATTGGAACAGGCTGCTTAGGGAAGTGATGGCATCACCATCCCTGGAAGTGTTCAAAAACCTGTAGATGAGGCCTTTAGTGACATGGCTTAGTGGTGGTCTTGGCAGTCCTGGGGTAATTGTTGGACTCGATTATCTTAAAGGTCTTTTCAAACCTAGTTGATTCTATGATTCTATGACAAGAAACTATGCCAAAAACCTTTTGTACGTTTAAATGAACTAGAAATGAAAGAGACTGTTGATAACCACATGGCTGCTGACACCCTCAAAAGACTCCAGTAGGTTTGTTAATAGACTTCTATTTATAAAAGTCATGCTGTGTCTTCTCAAGTGTAGCTGATGTATCCAGGTACCCATTAATTGTATTTTTTATGTTAGATTCTTAAAAAATGCCTGTTGAATAAACACAATGGTCTTACAGGCCCACAGGACATCAAAATGCTATAAAAGTCTGCAGGATCTCAGCTGACTCCACTTCTAAGTCTGGAATGATTTCACACAACAGAGCACTGAGTAACTGTATATTTTATAAAAATCTGTTTTACCAGACTATATATTGTATGTGTGTGTGTATTTAAAAGATACGCAAAATGCAGTCAAACATTGCAAAAAATCCTAACGTATATCACTGGGTTTTAAGTAAGACATACAAACAGCAGATCTTCCTCACTCCTCAACCTCAAATCCTGACTTGGCTCCCTTCTGTTAGTGAAATACAATCTTGCTTCAGTGGGGCCAGGACAGTGTTTGCAGCAGTGATCTTCTGCATCACTCATCTGTTCCTTCAAGGAGAAACGTGGCTTTGGACTGCCCAAAATTGCTATGCTCTAGGCAGCATTTGACCCTTGTACCTTGTAAGAAACTCTCACTATTCCTTGAGCCCCTGAGCCCTATGAGGCATACCTGTGTATAATTCTTTAATTGAGGTACAGGTCCTGAGCCCAGCTTGTTAGTTTGCAGCTAGGGTTTACTGGGAAGAGAAAATCTTACCTTTCCTTGTCTTGCTCTTTTCCACTTAAATTCACCGCACAAGGAAAAGCAAATAATGAAAGGAGAGCACAGACATGAATGAAATACCTTACTGAGATATTCCTGCCTAACATTTTTATGTTTCAAACAATGGCATCGATATGAGGGGTTCAACACTGCCTTCTTGAGAAAGGTTGCAGTCTGCTTAATCAGCTCAGACCAGCCAGCTGATGAACATGACGATTTGCCTCTGTGTTTAACCACGTGATTTAGTTTATTATTCCAAGAGACTGAACTTGTGAGAGTGTGCTTGTACATGCCAACTAAACAGGCTGAATCATAAAATTCCAGGAATTTATTTGCATGTTTTAACTGGGACTTGAACCTGTGGAGGATAAACTTGTTCCTGATGAGATTCAGTCTTAAATTAATATTTATCCTCAAGATGAAATACAGGTGAGCAAGCCACTTTTTAAAAATGCAGAACTTACTGTCTCAGAGAGCAAAATATTCTCTATTAACTACGGAAATGATTAATGCCTAAATATAATGTTTCCTGGACAGCTGAGAAGAAAAAATATTTAGAAACTGGAAAACCTGTCTCTTATCATCACTTTTCCAGCCTATGCAGTATTTCTGGCTTGAGCAGCTCAACGTGCAGAACCATAAAGTATTCATGCAAGCCTCTTGCTATTTTCTTCAAATCTTTTTGTTTAGTATGATTGGGATCTAGTGGAAAAATTTCAGTTGCTGTGTTATTGCCACAGCTGCGGCAGCTGCTTTGAAATGAGCTTCTGTTTGACATTACCTCACCATTTCGAGAGCAGATACACTGCTCTCAAATCATCCCTTTCAGCCATGGGAAGTTCGTCAATGCTAATTGAAAGAGCAACTAAAATGATCTTCTCTGGGGCTCATATTTATTTGGCCAGATTCCACTTGACATGGGGAAAAGTTCTGCAGCAGCTTGTCCAAGGTGGGCAGCATAATTTTCTCAGGACAACTGTGTTGCTGCAGATTATCTGCAAGTCTTCTGCCTGATGCTTAGGCTTCTGTAAGCCACAGGTGATCCACACCTCTACTACTAACTAGCTCTGACCAGCAAAATCACTTATCTGTCACCATCATTGATAATAACTGTTAAATAGAGAGGTAACCCTCTGAAGTCTTGTAATCCTCCAGAGATATCTGAAGGAACAAGAAACTATAGATGAAAATCTCAAATTTCAGAACCTGCTAGAGTTCCTTCCTCATAGAACAGTCAGAACAATTCACGTGGGGGCAGAAAGAGCTGTTAAATACATTAAATATTTTGAGATTGTTCTCTTCAATTATCAGCCCAGAGTAGAGGCAGTGCTGAAATGCAATATCACCTGGAGACAGAAATTATTTTCCTGCCTAACAGTATCTATTTGCAGGGTTTCTGTGTAGCTCAATGGAAGTAAAATGTTGGGGTTTTTTAAGAGACAGCTTGTATAAACACCACCTTTCCCCTACTGGGGTGAAATGCATTATAGTTTGGTCTTTAGTGACTTAGCTGAATTGAGCTGTGCTCCTCAGAAAACCAGATGTATTCATACTTGTGGTAATCCAGAATTGAAAGATGCATTGGCTCTTAACAACAGAAAAACTCTATAAACTTTTGCCATTGATTGTTATAGTTGGTACAGTACAGGAATATTCTGCCCTAATATCTACTATACCAATTGAAAGTGAATTACAATCATGGTCATGTTCAACAAATACTTATGACCAACACATATGTGTTGCAATTTAATTAAATGCACTAAATCAAGATTAATAATCTCATATTTTATTAAAATATAATTTGTAAATATATTTCCAATTATAGTGGAAATTCTCTTGCTTCATTTCAACTCCTGTGGGGAAAAATAATCATTAATATTTAGAAACATGAAATTAGCAAATCATTTCAGTGCCTCCTACTTTTAACACAACACACTACTATATGATACATTTGCCTCAGGAATGAGGCTGGCTTAAAAATTCCCTTTCCTCTTTCTTCACCCCTGCTGTAGCCACTCATCCCCACAGCTGCAGTGCACTTCACTGTTGCCTAAATCACAGTGATTGAATGGTGTATGTGGTTGTGCTGACAACAAACACCAACACCATCTCTCTGAGGGATAAAATAACATTGTGTAAAAAAAGAAAAAAAAAAAGAGGAGATGTGGGTAGGGGAAAAATGGTGGGAAGGATTTGTAACCCAAGCAATTTTTAGATCTGTTTCATAACATGCTATTAGTACTATTGATGTGGCACAGTAAACTGTAAAGAAAATGCAAAACTGAGGATGCAAGGCTGGAAATGTCTTAAATTGGAATTTTCATTTAACTACATGCTCCCATTCATGCAGCAAAAAAAAGACACTGCATTGATTCATCTGCTATTGGTTTTCTTGTTTCTGAAGACAGGATTATCACAAGTTTAGATTTAGGACAGAAGAGTCTATAGAAATTAACATCCATGAAACCTACCTTTGGAAGAGTTAGTATAGGCTGTCAACAAAGAGTATGGAATAAAACAAATATGCACTGAGTTTAAAGTGAATTGGTTATGACTGATGTGCTGTAGGAAGCTCATCTGCTTCCTTGGCTTGTGCTACTGATGAAAACCTGCCATTATGGCATGTGTTCTCATCAAGAGCACACACAGAGCTGTGTAATAGTTGTTAACAGAGAAACAAACACATTGTGAAATTGTATTTTGATTAATTTTCTTTAGTGATATCATGTTAATTGGTACTGCTATCAATTTTACTTAAATTACTTTGCATCCACATAAGTAAGGTAATATTGTTATCAAGGTTTTAAAGCATTAGCTACTGTAGCATCCAGGTATTAGTATCCTTAAGAGCATTCAAATGAATATCAGACCAGTTTCTGCTGAGCTGTTTCAAATGACACTGCAGTAATGCGAATTCACTCAGCTGTTCTCTTAACTAATATGTTAAAAATATTATAAGTATGGCTCATGCTACCTGGCTCTTTCTTAAATATGAAATTCTGATCTATAAACATTATTTTACTCTCTTATTCTGAAGAGTAAATTTTATATAAAATTAGGATCTATTATATATATAACTATTTCTCTCTATGTAAAATATTTACATATATAAAATTATTTCTAGACATAAAAATTATTTATATATATATGCATATATAAATAAAAATTATATAACAATAGGATATATTGTTTCTGACACTAAACATTGAGTAAGAGACATATATGAAGCAATCCGCAAAGGGGCAATGACAAGGAGTTGTAATGCAGTGGAAAAAACTACCCAAAACTGAGGCATAATTTCTAACCATTGAAAGGCTGCACACTGTACTTTTACCTACTTTTGATTTGTAAAGATGCAGGCCAGAAGGAATTGTGTCACGAAAAGGGATAAGAATATCACTCTTTAGAGCTTGGATTTTCATTTTTTTTTTAATTATTCATGTCAATCAGACTTTTTTTTTTTTGTCACAGATCTGACAAAGACAGATTCTCTAATTAATATAACATCTCCAGACTATTTGTTTTCTAATCTTACTCTTTGTTCTCATAATTCCCTGCTAAAGGAACTATCTTCCTGAACATCTAAAAGTAGGTTGTACAAAAAGTGCGTAATACTGAGAACAGTCCATCAGCAGCAAGGACAACAGAAGGAACAAGCTTCTTCCTTTTCAGGTTATAATGATTTGTCCAGTATAGGCAGTGAAAAAAACTGTGACACAAACAATTAATAAGTACACAAAGTACACAAGTTTGTTTATTACATTTTTGCAAGCACTTTGTTCTACACTTCAAAAACGCCACCATCAAGCTGTTGGCACATTTATGTACAAAACAGATTAATTGTAATGCCTGCTACAAAGCATTCTTTGTGAAAATACAAACTCTAATACCAGAGAAGAGCCAAGAGCATTAACATCATTACATGAGTTTAAAAGACATTTTTAAAAATCAGCACAAACGTTTTAAGACACAAAACTGAAACACTACAATATAGAATCCAAAAAAGAAGTTCCTAATACTTTTTTGCAGAACTGTAATACTGGTACTGCACATTATCAGAAAACTGTCGCCCCTGTAGGACAGCCTAAGTGTAAAAAAAAATAAAACCCCAAACAAAGCCCCAAATAAAAAAAAAAAAATCCCAAACAAGCAAAAGAAAATAACAAAAAAAAATTTCGATCAACTAATACTACTACTTAACGCATTATCATGCCACAAGTAACTATAGTATCACCCTCTACTTACTACAAGAATTGTTAAAAATTACTGATGATGCATGACTAGTAATAGTACAAAGAAGAGTTTTACTCAAGAAGTTTTATTAGAAATGCACTTACACTGAGAGAGAATTCACAATGGTCCAATAAGTGCACAAAACTAGCTAAGATTTTTAACACTGACAAAAATGTCTTGTCAGGCTACATCACTTTCAAAGACACTTTACAGCATTCTTGTAGCATTAGAAATAAAAAAAAAAGAAAAGAAAAGGAAAAAAAAAAAGTGAAGAAACAAAAAAGAATCCCAGCAAATTTGGTCCAATAATACCGACTTTTCTTACATAAGGTTTTTTGTATCATTTTTGGTACAGGTAATTCTTTCAAATTAGGGTGACTTATCTTTCTGATAACATTTTCCTATCAAAATAAAGAATCAAATATATTACTATACTTTCAAATAATATCTTTAGTGGTCTTTCACCTTACTTCAACGTAATACAGGTAAACCAATATGTGTAGGAAAGCTAGAAGCCAAGCTATAACATTTATGGAAGTCTTGTTTAATATATCTTTTACAGTTCAGACAGGTGCAATCCATTTAAATATTGAAAGCAGGTAAAAAGACATCTGACTCCTATTGTCACTGTATTTTTGATATATTACTTTCATAAATGTAGCTAAGCAGTAATTTCTTACATCATCACATGAACAGCTCCAATTTAGCATAACCATCATTGAATTAAAGAGAGATCATTCTGTAAAAAACTATGGATAACTATATCACTAAATTAACAATTGTTATATACCATAACTCTTTAACAGGTAGCCGTGGTATTGAATTCCTTCAAAAGGCAAGTGGCCATGCATTGTTAGCACCACGGTCTGCATGCTCACAATACAAACAGGAATTATCACCCATGGAACTTGGAACAAGAGAATATTCTTTAAAAACATCAATAATAATACAATGTTAACAAAGATAAGAAGCACTTTTTTTCCTTTTTTTTAATATTTTTAACTTTTTTCTCCTTTTTTTTTTTCTTTTTCTTTACCCACTACAAATTTAGAAATTGCACCCTTGATTGTTTAAAACGTTAGTAGGACCTTCATTCAACTGGATCAGGGTCCATCTAGCAAGTTTTCCAAATATAAAGGAAAGCCATCAGAATGTTTTCTTACTATATTGTACATCAGGTACAATGGTCCCTTTGAAGTATACCTGTAGTTAAAGTAGTTACTGAACTCAAAACTAAAAAGTATAAAAAGCTACCTTTTTTTTTTTTCCAAAAACATATAAGAAACAATGCAAAAGGCGTTATGCATAACACATACAAAGTGATTAAAAAAATCAAACACATATTTGCATTTGACAGTAGTTTAGTATCCTTGATCTAGCAGAACTAATTAGCTTAAGAGAATTCAGGAAAGGCTATTTAGGAGCTTTGTGGTAGAGAATGGTCGCACAAAGTAAGAACTAATTAAGAAACCAAGTGCTAGACAACCAAGAATTGTACATGGGTGATATGTAAGTCACCCAAACAATCTTTTGTGAGAAGCACTTCAAATTGTTTTTAAAACGGTTGGATGGCATTTAGTTAAACAACAAAGCATTCTTATGTTAAAAAGTAAGACAAGATTTCTTTTATGTGTAAGCGTTGAGCCGCTCTTTAGAGCGAGTAGAATGAATATCATGAAGCTCTTGTTCCTCCTTTGATTTAATATCCTCATACTTTTGCATTCTGCAAGCATCTTTCACATAGGCCCAATTGGCAGACAAGACCATGAGATAATGAACCTATAAGAGAAGGAACAGAAAGTTAGGAACCAAGAGAACTAAGAAGAGAACTTCTGCTACTCCACACATCTTCATGGAAAAATTAGATTTAAATAAAAAAATACAATTTGAACCTTGAACAGATTGTAGATGTGAGAATCCTAGAGGTGGGGAGCATGTGAGCAGTGTACTCATATCTTCCTGACCTTTTAAAACACATCTTCCAGAAACCTTTTGACTGAAGAATACATGATGAAAATGGGACCACATAGTCACATTTCTTACCCTCACAAAAGTTATGATAACAACACAGTAAGAGACAAATTTAAACGTGATGTATTGCAATTTCACTTGGCATTTTTCTTCTTAAAAAAAAAGGCAAACTATTCTGAAGGTACATTGGCCACAGTCTGACCTTCGCTAAACTTCCATTCTTTGCCCATCCCCTCCTTAAAATTTTACAAAACCAAACTTCTGGAACTCTTAGAGTTCACACTCACTATAGGTAGGATGACTTGCCTGGAAATAACTACTTTAGCTTATATAATCTCAAATAAATATCCATGTTATATAATGACATATATGTTTAATAGTTCCATCACCTTTGGTTCTTTTGTTTAACACAAAGTTCCTAGATAACATTGTCACACTAAGGAGGTCATCTCTAACTGTCTGGCTAATTGAATTTCACACTTCTATGACCTGAATAGCCTGAAGAAAGTGGGGCTCTGTCAAGGCTTATTCAGTTTGAAGCAGGGCAGCTTCCACAGTCTGCCTCAGGATGTTTTAATTACAGACATATGCAAGACAGGACATGGCCTTTGAATATTGAAACATTCTGTCCTGGTTTTGGTTGAGATAGAGTTAATTTTCTTCCTAATAGCTGGTGCAGTGCTGTGATTTGGCTTTCATCTGAGAATAATGCCCATAGCACACTGATGTTTCAGTTGCTCCTAAGTGGTGCTTACCATGATCAAGGACTTTTCAACTCTGCCAATGAGGAGGTACATAAGAAGCCTGGAGGGAGCACAGCCAGGACGCCTGACCCAAACTAGCAACAGGGGTATTCTATACCACAGAACATCATGCTTGATATACAGAGTGATGGGAGCTAGCCAGAAGTGTCTGATTGCTGCTCAGGACAGGCTGAGCATTGGTCAGGATTGTGCCATGAATCACACTTCTTTTTTCCTTTTTTTTTTTTTTTTTTTTTTGGCTTAGACCTCTCTCTCTCTCTCTGTTATGTCCTTTTTCATTAATATTAGTAATAGTAGTATACTTTGTTAAACTGCTCTATCTCAGCCCATTGTTTTTAACTTTTTCAAATTCTTGTCACCATCCTGCCAGGGTGGTTGCTGACTGGGGTTAAATCACAACACATTCCTGCTTAGATTTCTTTATAAGGTGAAAGGATGCTTCAACCTTTCAGAACTGTAGAATTGCATCTAGGCTAGGGAGGGTTTTGGTTTTACTTTGTGTTTCCTTTCCTTTTGGGACGTGTCATTATATCAGGAGGGCAGAAGCCTAAATAACTTTTTGTTATATGCATCCAATATCCTGAAGAAAAGCACAGTCATACTGCGAAACACCTACTAGACCACTTATACATTTCCCTTGTTTCAGGAGAATTGATTGCACCTCCATCTTGCAGGACAAAACCTCTGTGGAAGTTGAAGATTATATCTCACATGGTAGCTTTTGAGAAGGGAAACTGTCTCATAATTCAGTTTTGCTGTAGTGGTTTTAGGAAAACATCACAGGCAGAATGCTTACTAGCTTTAGAATCAACCCTTTGGGATGACAGAACTTACATTTAAACAACTTCATGTCTTCTGTTTCTATCTGACACAACATCAGCAACAATAAACTATATATTACTTCAACAACAATTTCAGTATTTGTTTATTACCTATACAGGCATGAAAAAGAATAGCAATGTTTAGAATCATACATAGTCCAAATTAATTATGGTTCAAAATCCTGGCTACTTTTTTTTTGTGCATTTGGATGCTACAGAAATTACTAGCACTTAGATCCTTAACTTACTTTTCTGTTGAAACAGTCAGTGCTGCCATGCTTCCTCTATACAGCCACAGAATCCAATAAAAAACATACTTGTGTGTGGGTAACCCTTCAAAAATAATTGCGAGCCATCAGAATGGATTCCTAGTGGATTAGTGCCTGGTATAACACTTCTATGGCATCTTTGATATGGTATTGTGCCTATAAAGGGGGTTTTTTTAAACTTCATTGAAAGTATTATGTATTTAAGCCATGCGGTTCAATGTACCTCTTTAACTGGCTTCCACTGAAGATATGCATCTTTTCACTAAAATCTCTCAATGGTTATTCCTATTAAAACTCTTCTTTGCAATGCAGAATCGTTACCTGAACAAATTAGTTTGATAACTACTACTGAATATACTTTAAAACAATATGTGCTGGAGAACTAATGGTCTCTTGGATATACTTTCCTAACACTAATATACCTATATATTATAATTATTGTTATTTGGTCACCATTTTTCCAACTGGCAGCATAAAAATCTCATTGTGGAAAATCAAAGAAATTATAAACATAAGTTATATTCTACTATTATTATTTATGGTCTTGAAACAAAAATTACATTGAAAACAAATTTCTTCCATTTGGCTATCTCTGCTAAGTGATGCCCTCTTGGCAGGGTGGCACATAATACCAAAAAAATGCAGAGAAGAAAAATCAGTAATGCAACAGGAATGCTAGCTGAATTGAAAATTCTCTGATTCTCCTTTTTTATAAATGTAATTCTAAGGAGAATGAAATATTTATAACCTTAGGATTCAATGAAAAATTACCAGTAGCAGTTATAATAGTAATAAACACCACTAACACTTTTCTTATGGAATGCGTAAATACTGAGCAACTGCCATTTTTCATTTCTCATTTCAATGTGTATTATGCAAACCTACACTGGAAAAGAATCCCCATTCTAAAATTATTGTTATGTTTAAGCAGACACAGCAGACAAAAGCCGAAGAACAGGGCACCAATTCATGCACTCTTTTCTCAGTGGAACATTTTCTTTGGCAAAATGAGATCAAATTCACAATAATCTTCATTATTTAAAAAAAATCAAAAATTTGTCCTGACAGAAGAACTGATGCACTCACATATAGGCACAAAACTGACAAAAAAAGTCTGCTCCTAAAATAACAGCATGGCGAGCCTGTGGATACCCAGAAAGGCATAAATCATAAAAGTATATTACTAAGGTCATGAAACAGACATGAGAATTCACACACTTGCCTGAAGAGAGCAAATGAACAGTAAAAATTCTAAGCATGTACTTAAAGGTGAGGTTTTATTCAAAAAAGCAATCACGATGTTCTGCTTCAAAAGGAATCCACCAACGTATTTTACATAGAGATGAGAGAGTATTGAATTACAGAATTATACTTTAGTAACAGCATTGAGTGATAGTATGGAAATTGAATAACTGGTACTAAGTAACAACCAGAATGAATTAGCAATTTAGATGATGAAGGAAGTACAGAATGCTGGGTAGCTTACCATAGCAATGACTGCTGCTCCAGCTCCAGCAAGTGCCACAATGAACAAGTGGAATGTCATATTTAGCTGCAAAGGGGGACAAAGAAAGTGACTTTTATGGTGGTACACTAAACAGAAACTGAACAAAAAGTAAGGATAACCTAGAGCAAATAATTACTTCCTGGTGCCACCCCTCTACCAACTAGTGATTACTGATACTTTTTCCAAAAGACTGAGATCCCTACATGACATTGTGCTTGTAGTTGTTTTGACACAATACTCATAGCAGGAATAAAGCATAATTCTATTTAAAAATACTATATTTAAATCATAAAATATTAAGCAAACTTATTATTTAAAAATAAACAGTCCTGCATTACTTTTTTTCCCAGTTACAATAATACCTTGCAAGATCTATAAAGGTTTGTCGTGGTTTCAATAGTGTCAGAGACAGCCTAAGGAAACCCTGTTTCTCTTCATTAGATGTGGCTTTCCATCCTCATATACTGATTTATTTCCCTTCCAAATTTCTCAATAAAATTTAACCATAGTCATATAATATAGAACAGGTTTCTTAAATAATCCAAGTTAACTACCTTCCTTTCCCCACTCCAAAAAAAATGACTACATTTGTTTTTATTTCAGTGATCTGGTTTACCAGTGCAGTGTTGACAGCACAGCAAGGGTTGCATTTTCTTAAATGGTTTTGTTATAAAGGCAGATTGTGCACCTTCACTCTAAGATGATTTATTCAAACACAGTAAGACCCAGTGAAGCATTTATCAAAGCATTCTCTGACTTCAGAGAGATCAAGATTTTAGCCTCTCTTTTTATGTGGATAGATATAATTTTGTTTGTCCTTCATCCCTGATCATTTAAAATCCCAGAAACCTCAGTCGCTCTGAAATAGGTGGCCTTTGCCTAGGGAAAAACTGCAAAGAATAATGTATTAGGAGTTATTACATTAACACACTGCAAGATTTGGTCAAATCCATTTGAAATTTTTACTTTTCTGTCACAACAGTAATCATAAGATCTTCAAACAGTGATTCATTGTATAGACCTATTCATTGTGCAGCAGATGCATTAGCTTTCAAAAACATCTCAGTAAAAATATACATGACAATGGAATTCATAAAAAAGAAATAAAAAATACAAGCATATTTTAGAAAACAAAAGGCTGTAGAAATTGCACTGCCTAAATTTGATACGTGGTAAAAGACAGGGGAAAGTACTTGCTGACTGTATATTCCACTGGGATTTTATTGCATCACCATACCTATTAGAATTAGAACATTATGAGCAAGAAAACACACATCAGTTATTTTCTACTATAACATATATAATGATTTGCCAAAAATATCACATTTATTCACCTCATTAGAGTCACACATCTTGATGAAACTTTCTGAAGAGGTGCAAACCTTCTTTTCCTCTCCAATAGTTACAATACCTGGGAGCAGAATAAATATTCACAATATTTAATATTCTTATCATATAGAAGCTTACTTCATATGAGCTAAGAAATACAAATTCTTGACTGCCTTGCAGAACTTTTGTTAAAGTCAGTTTTTTGTTGATTATCTGGGGAAAACCTCCCCTACTAAGAAAGGCTGAGAGAGCTGGGGTTGTTCAGCATTGAGAAGACTTAGAGGAGACCTTATATTGGAAGGTGAGGCCTTCCAATACCTAAGAGGGCCTACAAGAAATCTGGAGAGGGACTTTTTACAAGCGCATGTAGTGACAGGAAACAGGGGAATGACTTTAAACTGAAAGAGAGGAGATTTAGATTAGATATAAGGAAGAAATTCTCTACTGTGAAGGTGGTGAGACACTGGAACATGTTGCCCAGAGAAGCTGTGGCTGCCTCATCCCTGGCAGTGTTCAGAGCCAGGCTGGACAGAACCTTGGGCAGCCTCGTCTAGTGGAAGATGTCCCTGCCTGTGGCAAGAACTAGGTGATTTTTAACATCCCTTCCAATCCAAACCATGCTGTGATCTATGATACTAGTTAATTTCAGCCATCACAAACCTAACACAGAATGTATTTAGTAAAAGCCCTATTAGGAAACATGCAGGTAATAATTTTTCATCCATTTCTGAAAGTATCTTCATCCCTGATTTTGATCAACATGTTAATCAAAACAACAGAAATTTATTTGCAATCACTACATATACTCATCATGTTGTTCACAAACATTCTCTATTCTCATGTGAAGAAATGTGCTGCATATTATTTTCAAACATGTTGATCTTGTACAAAACTTCATTCATTAGGTATAAAAAAGCATTACCCAAACATGCACTTTATTGTAATAACAGCTTCTCTATCAAGAAAAATAACTAGAATCTGATACATTGTTTCCTTTAAATAATGTCTAGATGATAAATCAAAGAGTAGCTTGAAGAGAACTGCTATAACTTGGTTATCATAAAAAATGGTACTGTTCTTTCCTAACAGTAATCAGTGGTTTTTACCGTGAATTACCGTGAAATTAGTGAATTTACAGGAACCAGGTATGTTCACAGAATATACATTTTGTGTGTTAATGTGTCATGCACATTTTAAATAGAATTAATGATAAAAAATAGCCATGAGTATTAGCAAAATGAAAAACCATTGAAAGAATTAATACTCTTGAGATCATCATGGATAATTGCTTTCTCAACTCACTTCTCAAGCTGGGGGGAATCAATAAATTAAAAAAGATTTTTTTTTTCCCCATGTGAAAACACTAATGTGAAATATTTCATTGAAATATCACCACCAACACAAGAATTCTCAGACTGTTTACAATTCCAAGTCCCCTTTTGTCCGGATTTCCCATCCCATCAGAACACCAGTATGTGCATATCCCAACTTTATTCTAACCTTCACAGTTCAGGCTTTAGCCCTGCTCTTTCTTCACCAGCCTCTTAGTGTTACTGTTTATATTGTCACTCCTCATCAAAATTTTTTCAAGCAATCAATCTTGTCCTGTCCCCGTTAACCTATGCAGATAGAAATGATAGCCTAGGATCCACATCTGCAAATCAGTGTCCTACCACAAGATTAAAGAGTCATTCTTCAGATAAATGACTAATTAAGCATTTCAGACAAGTTCCAGCAATTTCAAAAGAAGGGACTAAACAGAAGCCTCAAGCCAAATTTTCAGTACTCTGGGAAGATCGACAATGCTGATTAAATTTTGTCAGGCCCAGAGTGCATTTTCAGTATACTGCCTTGACTAGTGTGCAAAAGGAGAGAAAGAGATGCTAACAATTGTTTCACAAACACTGAAACAGTTCATTTGAGATACATGAAAACAAAGCAATGTGATGTTTTCTTTTATTAAATCTTGGTTTATATTTAGTGCTGTTCATTCACATACCATACTGGCGAAGATCCAAGCAGAGATTAGCTCCATCCACTATGGTGGCATTTCGGCAAATGGTCCACAGATTGAAGTACATGTAAACAGGCAGAGATGTAAACGCTGTAACTCCAAGCCAGGCCAACATAAAGATGTATGTCAGCATAATAAACTGCAGAAAAAGAGGAAAAAACCAAAACCAGTGGTAGGTCAGAATTTAACTGATACTCCATTGCAAAAAAAGGGAACAGAAACATGACACATGCATTTCTGACTGGATTTGTCTGCATCTGCCCTTATTTAAATTATGTTTTTGGTCTGATGATCAATTAATAATCTGGTCAAAGTGTCTTATGGAGCACTAACATGATGTTTCTGAAGAAGCAGCAGTTATGCTTCCAGAAGTACAAGCTTATTCCACATTCTTGTCACTCTTGGGCTTACGATTGATGCAAAGCACCACATCTGAAGTACAGACAGCTGCATGTTTTGTAAAGCCCATCTCTCCCTCTCTCTCATCACCAGTACTCCATAGTTAAGAAAAGAGGCCACGTGGTTGGTTTTTATCCACTATCAATCATGATGCAAGAAATTAGAATGAAATACCATAGGCTTTGCTTGCTTTTGCTTTTAAAATCTGAGTCTTAAAACCAATACATTATCCATTGCTGTGCCAGAATCTCATTGGCAAATTCATTCTGCATTGAACCAATGAGACAACATATTTGTCATTTTATTACCATATTTAAACATATTTGGGGTCTACATAAAGGGAATTCATCATTCAGAACAAATTAGGGTGCTTACTTCTGTTAAGAAGTATATTAAATTACTTGCTTTGCAACATGTGTTCTCCAAAGGCCACACATTTTCTTTTTTTAGCAAAGATTATAGCAATCTGCTTGTAGGAGGCATTGAACTCTACTTGCCTTCAAGGCCGGTAGTCGCATTGACACACCCAGCTTCTGTATATGCCTAAGCATGCTACATTACTACTCTCTGCTAACTTGAGACAACTAGCAGACACATTCATCAATAACAATTATCTTTTGATTTTATGCTGTGGAAAAGACATGAAGATGCTACATGATTAAATGTGGAAGTAAATCAGCCCCAAGATTTGATGGCTTCAGAAATGCTGACAGATATAAACACATTACTGAATCAAAAAACTTTCAGCATACTAGTACTTCTCTAGCTGCTTACCATAGAAAAACACTGGCTCTGAGAATAAGAAATAAGAGCTATTTTTGAAAGCTGAGTAAAATGGTCCACAATCTCCTTAAAATTAAACCTTAACACCTAAGGGGAAAATAGAAGATATCTTCTAATTCATTTTTATTGTAAGTTCTCTCACGCCAGGCAGTAAAGGCAAAAGCCTAATATAAACACAGGTTTTAGTTGTGGAAAACAAACAAGGCCAGACTCAAAAAGGTTGTAAATAGTAGTAAGAATTGTTAGAGGGGTGGCTTATCCAGGTGGACCTGATCAGGAAAAGCAACCCAAACCAATAAAGGAATTGAATTTTAGGTATGGCAGTTTTATTACTTTGAAGTTATGGGGTGGACATTCTCCAGCAATGTTAAAGAGGCCCTAATTTGATTTAATTTAACTCGCTTCCAAAGGTTATTAAATAAAAGCCATTTGAATTCTAAGGAAGTGTATTTACATAGGGATTTAATGGAGTTTAATTAATCCAGTTTAAAATTCAATTCAGATAAATTTTCCTGATTGTCCCTAGATAGATAAGTCTTTTGCCAGTAGTTGGAAAAGCTAGAGAATTTATAGCACTAAAAATAATTAGCAGAAAGATGCAGGAATGTTAAAGTAGAAAAAAATAGAAGTATTCCATATACCTGGTATCTTTTTTCTATCCTTTATATAGTACTCAACACTTCAGCTGTGCCTGCCAGTTGGTAAGTTATGAACTGTTTTAACTTTAACATCAAAGTAGTTTAAAGATTTTTAAAATGTGTTCATGAAGATAATGGAGGTCTTCCTTTCCAACTTTTCCCAAAACCACACTTACTAGAAAATCAATTGATAAAGTAAAGTGAAAGCAAAGTCTATAAAAAAAGTATACAATAAATCTATTACTTGAACGTTACAGAAGACTTTTCTGTCAGTTGCTTTATATAATTGAAATGCTACTCTAAATATTGAAGAGAAAATCATTACGCAAGTGAATACTGTTCTGTACACACTCTTATTTATTTGTTTTCCATTACTGCTGCTTTATTTTTTCTCTTATTTTTTTCTCTCCATACTGCAGTGTTAAGGCTAATGAGACAACATCTGGTTCAACCCCCGGCACTCATTTACAAATAATTACTTGGAAAATTACTTAGCAATGTATATTCACTTCAGATCTATGAATTCCCAACTAAAATGTTATGTCTGATCTTAATTTATTATCAAGCTAAATAGTTGTACTCAATTTTTCTAAAGTGGGAACAAGACATAAAAAAGAAGGCTTTCTCTTCTCAGAATTGCCTTTAAATTCTCAGTTTACTATATTCTAGAAGTATTTTAAAAATAAAATCAGTCTCCCATTCTATGAGTTTGGCAAAATTAGGCAACTCTGAGACCTTATTTTTGAACCTTCTAGAATTTCTGAACTACGTAATATTTCATAAATTTAGTACACCTTTCAAAGTGGTACATGCATAATAATTTAACGGACAACTAAATATTTTATATTAGTTACATTACTGAACTGTAATAACTGTTTTTAAGATTGGGTTCCACGTAGATTCAGAAATCTTCCTCCTCTGTGTTTACCACAGAATTGAAAACAACTGTCAGCCTTACTGTGAGCATTACTATCCCTTTTTAATATTATTTTATTTTCTGAACTGTAGTATGGATGAAATTCTTTGTAGTCTTAATTGCTTAAGAAGCTTGCTTAAATATCTGCGCTGAGATAATGCAAAGCATTGGTGTAGCAAAGAGGGGAAAACAGAGCTTATTGCCTTCTAAAAAAAACTGCCTTGGGCATAGAATAAGAGCAGGAGGAATCTGTCAGATGATAGCTGCTGGGAGTCACATGAACTGCTTTCTTAGAGAGAATTGCATTCTTATTTGTAGAAGGGATTCTCTTTCAAAAACATGAATCTGTTTGGTTGAGTGTCTTAGAAAAATGGCTCAAATGCTGACTTAATTTTAAATACCATATTTTAGAAAAGGAAGAACTTCATTTTTCCTCTTTCAGTCACTTTTGACTGAATAGACAATGGCCAATAATATGTCCAAATTCATGTCACAACACCAAAACAACTGGAGGGGAAAAATTGGAGAAATTTCTTTTGTTTCATGTAAGCATGACTATAATGCAAAATTTCACATTAAATCACTTGATAGTTATGAGTTATCCCTGGAAGATGCTATCACTGATGTCAGTGACACAAAACACAAAAATGTGATCTGGGTAATACTACACTTTGTGCTCCAGAGGCTGTAAAAAGCAGAAGGTTAACCATGTACAAGGAGTTAGCAGTTTCTAGCAATAGGAGGTGTTGGTTTGTAAATTTTTGCTATAATGAATGAAATTGTGAATTTTATTTTTTCCTTAAACTGCAGATGAATACTAAAGTATCTTTTTAGGTAATTTTCTGTGCTATTACGATCTTCCCTCTTCACTCTTGAGACTACAAGAAATGCTTAAGGAGCCTGTTCAGTCCAGGAATTAAATTCAGAACTCAGTCTCCTGAGAGTCAAAGGGATCTTTCTCCTTTGAAGTAGCATTCATGATACGTGACAAGCCAAAGATGTACGAAATAGCAGTACAGCATCTTAAAGAGGTACCACAGAGGTTCTTTAGTGTGCAATGTATTGCATTGGTAGTGAAAATTGCTTTCTCTGATCTGTAAGAAGCCAAACACATAAACACAAAACAAACTATAAATGATAGTAAAATTCATCTACCAAATCATGAAGATAAAAGTTCACAAATCTATACTCAGTTTGCATTGGGAAAGAAAAGCTAAAGTAAATAATTATTTGAACAAAACTATTCTTTAACCTTTTTAGAGGTTAATTTTTCATGCCAAACTCCATGGCTGGTAAAATCCTTTTGTCAGATTTAGCAAGATTTTTGTTGGCAGTAATGGCTTTCCTGAATCACAGATTATCAAAGCCAACAAATCATCAAACTTTCTGGAAGGATTTTTTTCTTATAAAATCTGTTGCACAAATCAATGTCAAGAAGTAGAAATTTCAGAGCGTGTTCTGAAATGGTATGTATACAGCACAACAGCTTTCCTGGTGGTCATAGCTGGTTCAAATACTGTTTCCACTGAAAACATTACCTAAATCTTATCTATTTTAATGAGATCTAGATTTCAGTTACCGCTTTCTCTTTAAAATTTATGGCTGCTTGTCCCTTGAAAAGCACGTCCATTGAATTTCGGATACTGCTCTTGTTTTAGTTTGTTATACATATTTTAAGACCTGAAGAAATATTAGATGATTGCTTCAGTGACTCTATAGGCAGACTGTGACTTCATATCTAAAAGGTACTGTTATTACAGAGAGATGGATTGAAATGGAAACAAAGTAAACTCCAGCCATTTTATTGTATGAGAACGCTGCTGCTTACTGTTAAAAAAAAAAAACAAACCACAAAAAAACCAAAAAAAAACCCGAAAACATAGCAACATAGCAACAAATTCAGAAGTCCTGTATAAAATTTAACTCCAGAAACCTCATGTCGCTGTGTAATTTGATCTTTGTTCCAAACCACTCAGCATTTGTACTTTCACTTCCTCTCAATTTAGTCATATACTTTTTATGAGCTCTCTGACATGAGCTTTCAACTCAGAGAGCTTTAAGAAGATGCACACCTTGCTGTGTCTATATCCCATTTAGATTTTTTATCCTATGACACCCACACAAAACTTCATTTTCTTTCAGTTTGATGATCTTTGAAGTTCCTTCCAAGCCTTCACAGGCTCAGAAATTCTCTTTGACAGCTTTTGCCGGAGATCAAAACTGTACCTACAGAGATCACTTATCTCCATCCTGCCAAAAGCCTATTATGCTTCGTAATGAAACCCTGTCTGTGCAGGACATCACCTGAAGATGAGCCCAAGGTGACCCTGGCTGTTTCTAACAGGAACAATGGGAGGCATCTAACCTCTGCAGTGTATCGTGTAGCCCTGGTTCTGATGCAGTTTCTCCATTACGCATCAGAACAAGGCTCTATGCGCCATTTGATGGCAACTCGGAAGCATGAAAAAGAAGATCTTTTCAATTTCTTCCTGAATTGCCATTTCTCTAACACCAGATTCATTTTCATTCATCTATAGATTTCATTTCAATACTAATAAAAACATACTTAGCTCTAGCACTTTGCCAAGCCTTAAATTCATAAATTATTTCTGGCTTGCAGGCATTTTGCCTCAGTCTTGTCTGTTTGTCCTGCGAGAAATTCCTCTGAGTTAATGCTACTGTTTCCTTACCCTGTGCACATTCTGCATAAATACATTTACATACTCTTTTAAATTATTTATTACAGTCGCCACATATTTTCTCAAATGCTGAACTTCATCTTGATTAAGTTGTACTGAGTGCACAGTTCTTCCTGCAGGTTATAAGGTCAGACTTCAAAGTACTACATGTGTTCCTACCTCAGACCTGTTGTTTACTTGCATTCAGTTTTCTGTAATGCAGGTTTCTGTCTACTACCTTACATCTACAGTCCTGAATCAGTACCTCTTTTGATCAATAGACTTTTATCATTGATTAGTGTAAATATTAGATGTTTTGTTCTTGTTGACAACCTGTATTTTTACCCTATAGGTGTTTAGTTCTTTTTAATTTTGGGAGGTTCAGAATTCATTCAAATAGAATTTTGCAATTTTTGCACTTTTAAATAATAATCTCTACATAAATACTCCAACTTCTTCCTAAAGTTTTTTACAACAGCATCTTAAATGTATTGTTCTCCATGTGGAAATACGAAAGAGAGCAAGGAAAAAACTTGATGAGTTCCTCTGGAAAGGATTTTAACGTTGCTGAAGCTAAAACAGCCTTTGCTGCTTAAATAAGAATGTCAGGATGTCTAGAACTAACAATACTGGGTTTATTTCTCTAAATCTAAATAAATCAGAAATTGAAAAATTATACAGATGTCTTTGATCTCACTGATATATCAATGCCTAATAAGTTACAGATCATCCTTTGCCACCCTTGACAACATCTCTTGGCATTTGTACATCCTCTTCTTGCACACAGTATGAAATCTAAATATGTTTAAGGGCCATTAAGTCACTCATAACCAAACAGCCTCCTCTAACATTCACATTTCTGCACTAACTAGCATCTCCTAAATTCAGCCTTCATTTCTCAACAGAAGTAAAAGATAAAGCAAAAGTATTTCAGCTTATATCATTTTACATATAATGCTGCTGGAACATAGACACTAATGTTCTGATATTACCACTAAATGAGCTATAAATCACAGAAAATACACGCTTACAAAATCTTTTCTGCTTGGGCGAAATTATCATTCTCATCATTAGCAATCACTTGTTGGACACTTATTATTGCCAGCACAAAACATGTTCATCCTATCTTTCTCTCTGACATGTTATATTCCCAGGCACAGCTCCAAGAGTCTTGTTGAAACATGGATACATTTCATGCTATGCTATTACTGTTATGTGGTTGATTCTTCTTGGCTTACATTCAAGACAACTGCTTCAAGACAAAAAAAAAAAAAAAAAGAAAGGAAAAAAAAGCCAGTGTTGGTCCAGATTTCTTTTCCCAGCAGGACAGACTTTAAGCATCCATTTTATAGATGTGTTTTGTTTAGGGTTTTTTAAACATTTTTCTTCTACAGACAATTTTTGCAGATGAAAACCTGATTTTGACAAAATTAAAAGCAATTCTTCCTGTTAATTTCTGCTTTTCATCTGCACAGACATTTTCCTAAAATTTCCTTTTAATGTATATTTCAAGGTTGAAATATTCTCTGCATGATGTCTATTGCTTTGCAACTATTAAGATGCCTATATAAAGCTGGTTTACTTTCTGATTTACTCTGAATTTATTTACTGGTAGAAATGGGGGAGGAGATTTCCACAGCTGCATCAGTAATGCAAAAAGATTCTTTAAGAAACTGATTAATTTTTTGAAACCTTGCTTTGTTAACAAATCCACTAACAGCGCATATAAAGAAGAAATCTTTATGATGCAAGACTCAGTTTTCCCTGGAGATTTCTCTTTTCAGATTTTTCTTTTATAAAACAACTACACTAATTTTAATTTTACTTTTTTTTGTTTCTGAATCTTTAGTATATTGATGGTTTTGTAGCATTGTGCTGCTTAAAGTTGTCTGCATTAGTTATTTTTTTTGTCCTTCAGGCAAGATTATAATCTTTTCATTCTAACATTCTTCTGGTCTTGCAGAGAGCACTGGATCTTATCTGCTATTCAACAGCTGCTGAATTTCCTATTTAATTTTACAATCTTCCAGATAGGAAGTACTTTTTCTGTAAATGTATATGCTTATATTTTCACATTCTCGAAGTTTTTCTCCTCTTCTTTTCTTTTTGCTGGTGTCTCTAACACTTTGGGTACTCTTCAGGAAAGCTATTGCTTTTGTATTTAAATGTAATTACAGATGAATAAACCAGGTTTAAAACGACTTTAAAAAAAAAAAGTGGAGTAGAGATCTTATTAAATTCTGCGTCTTCATGAGTTCTTCAGGCAGTGTTCATGCCACGTAACTATTCAATTCAAAGACATAGAATAAGAAAATCAGTTCCATCATGACCCACTGCCTCCCAATACAGGCAGGTCCATGTAGAAAATTTTCCAGGTATTTTGCTTCCAAATTGCTGATAAACCTATTTATAAGCTTCTAATACATACTTTAATGGTTTTCAGTCATGCCAAGTTTCTTTACACAGAATAAGATAACACCTGGCTGGGAAAAGACCACACTATACAGATTGTTTACCTTTTCACACTACCAAGACTGCAATTTTTATTCAGGAAGTTTGCATGGTCTATACTTGGGAACAAGACAGTGAAGCTTAAACTAGAAAGTAAAAATAATACTCTTGCAACTTCTTTAAATGGATGTGTGACTGAGAGTGAATGCTTGGCTGTCAAAAATAGGAACATGTATTCTTTCCTGATTTGTTCTTAGTGGGGCTTTAGAAGCCTCTGAGAGAATCAAGGGGTACACACCTTCAAGTCTCATTTGCTATATGCCAGGAAATGAAAGTTAATAACATGACTTTTAATCAGCCAGTGGATTCTGAAAATGTGATCCTAAATCTTGAAGCTCTTCAGCTGAAAGAAATATTGATAAAAATATTCTGGCTTGCAAAGTCTAACCAGCATAAAGCAAATGCAAATCATCATCTATAATAAAGCCATACAAGCAATGAGGGGATAAATTTACAAGTTCTCCTCCTTCTTCCTTGGCAAGCAATACCAAAAAAACTGTTTAGAATGGTTACTATGAATTTATAAGACATCAATAGGAAGATGCAGTTGATCTAAAGGAAGAAAGCTGCATATGGTTTCTGTGGATTTTGGAGATAACTTTAAGTGGGAGAATTCAAAAACAAGCAGGCTAGAAACCATTGGGAGTATATAAGGGAGACATCTTTGACTATAAATTTGTGATGACACCACTGACATTCACAAGTTTGAATAACTACAAAAAAGAGTAAGATATAGAGATGCAGTGAAAAAGAATGAGACAGTCAGGGTAGAACAAAGTTCAGGAAAAACTGATCATCTGATGAACTGTTTCAGCTAAAACTGAGAAGGCTTATCTGAACCAAAGGGAAATAAAGATATCATCTTAAACATTTTATGATGGTTCATAATAGAAAGGTAAAGCCCATGGAGAAAGTTTAACAGCTCCCACAGTCAAGCACACTTTGGAAATGTATGACAGCACTTTCTCAGAAAACTATTTAATTAAAGAAACTACTTATTGACTGAGCTTACATGGCAAGGAAAAATTCTGTCCTCGATGTGAAAGACACACAGCACAATCTGAAGCAAAAATGTTCTATCCGATTTATCATCAGCAACAAAATTTCTGTCAGTGAGCAGCCAGACCAGGAGAAGCTACTGGCAAGGCATATTACAATGTCTGGCACACTCTATTAAGGGAAGCAAAGATCTCTGCAGTCAACAAAAAGGCTGTGTATAAAACACATGGTAAGTTATGTGAGAACAGGAGTGATTAGATGAAAGAGTTACTTCATAAGTGTGATATCCCTGAGTGAGAAAAATCTCAGTATGAAATAAAAATAACCCAACAAAGCAACCTGGCCAGATTACAGAAATAAGACAGACCAAAAATACAGTCAGCATCTAAAAATATATATATAAAAAAACTCTGAGCTCACTGCAGAGGACTTCTTAAAGTATAACAAATAGAGAAATTAAAAAAAGTAATAACTTGCATTATTCTTTCTCTTTAAGAAACCGAATGTATACTAACAGTGTAGTTGGGAGTATTGTCATAAAGATGAGAGATTCTTTTAACAACTCATCTGAGTTCTGAAGTATTGCTGGGGCTTATCTTTCCTATTTCAAGAACGAGAGCAGAAGATAGCAAGAAACCTAGCCCTCTAAAGAAATTCCATCACTGGTTTAGTATCCAGAGATCTGATGAATCTCAGAAACCTATAAAATTGTTAATATGTTTTATTTTATTTACTAGCTCTAGCAGTGTTTAAATAGCAAATGTTATGCACTTAAACTCCAATTAAAGAGGCCAAGCAGGATACATCCTACCAAATTTAAATAGCTGACTGAAATGCTTAATATAAAAGACCTGACTTAAAAGAGTTGAGGGTTAATGTTTTTGCAGAAAATAGGACAGTCTTAGAAAAATTCAGCTCATCTGAGAAAGCCTCTCTAAACCTCTTCTCTCTCCTTTGACTATTGAAGGAGCATAGGCCCTTCTTTTGACAACCTTAGTAACATTACTAGTTAGGTGAGATACATCTGTGTCACAACACATTCCCTCTGAAACTAACTTTTCCATTAGCTTCTGGGTTATTGTGGCAATAATGCATGATTCTCGTTTTTAACTATGCAGTGTGAAAGGTCAGACCACCATATGAATCCCAACTTCCCATTTCCCATGTCAGTGCCAGAAACTACTTACAGCATTTGTTGCTTACTATGTATGGGGACAAGAGTTTTGTTAGACTTTCCATATTTCAGGTTATATTAAAGGATTTTAGACTCATAAGTACATCTGGTGTCTCAGAGAGAAGGTACTTCTCATAAATGAAGCAGCAGTGGTACGAAGCAGTCTGCATTCTTCAGGTAAAGCAACATTCAATCAGAAGGAAGGCCTGTCTGTCAGCTCAACGTTTTGCCACCAGGATATGCAGATACAGTATCTGATTTTCAGAAATCAGAGCTTCATTTCTAGCATTCAGAACTGACGCATCTGTTCTGGGTGGGAAAGACAGCTGAGCCTGCACTGAACTCAGTTCCTTCTGTTACACAGAGAATCAAATGTCAACATGATGCAGTTTCACTGCCTCTAGAATAACTGGTCTGGTAAGCAGAAGATGCAGTGACAATTTCACATCACTTACACATGTTTTTTTCAAAACATGTGTGAAGATTCTATAACTTTTCTTGCAAGATAAATTCTGGGAATATTTTGGAAAGTTCAAGTTTTATTTTAAGCACTAAAGAAGCATGGGTCAAATACCACATAGTATTCAGGTAGCCAAAATAATTTTCAAAGGCAGAAAAATCCCTTTCACTCATTAAAATAAAAGGTTCCTAAATACTAAAGATAATGAAGATGTATCAGTCAGTGCAACTTCAAATATAAAACATTCTTCTCTAGAGACTTAACATGTTTCTTTTAAAAGGTAAGGTACAAAGAAATAGAAATACAATTGCCAGGATGAAATCTTTATCCACTGTTTTCTCATCAGATAAAAAGATCTGCTTCCCCATTTCCTAGCATAGAATGAAGAAAAAAGCCTAATGTAGTGTGTTGCTTTCTTCAATTTTCAATTGTCTCTGTAAACAGGCTTTCTAAAATAAGGTGTAAAAGAGGCTTTCTATGATAAAACTAGCTTAATATAAATAGGAATGGTATTAAATCACAAATATACAGTGACACAGTTGGCTTCACGCCTGTCTCCCATTCTTCACTAATCATGCCGCAGCGCAATTATATATAGCTGTTTATTTAATTCTCTAAAAGCATGCTTAGACATAGAAAAATGAAGACTAAACCACAGCCTTCCCTTCTCAAATGTGACTGGCATTGTTACACTACTTTTGTTTTACTTGTCATAGTAAATGAATTCTGAAAATGCTGCCAATGAGGCTCTCCACTGTCGCATTCACGGGCCCTCTCTCAGATCTGAGATGACGCACCACAGCAGCACTGGCATGACTTGGATGCTAACACTCTGAATACTCTTATTAATCAACTATATAATCCCTGGAAATGTTAGGTTGAGCTATTTCTTTTTCTATTACTTCAGGCAAAAAGAAAATCCCTTTGCTATGCAGAGCTTGAAAGTGAGCTATTCACAGTGAAGGAGAGTCAGAAAAGCCATATGAAAAGTTTTGTAGATATTAGCTTTCAGGTTTCTTAAAAGCCTGCTTTTCAAAAACTATTTTGGTAAAGAAGAAAAAGGATGTTACTTTTCAGATTTCCTGTGAGAAATATAGCTTTTCCATACAAAGTTAAAACAAGCTTTACCTCCTTGGAATTTGTTTATTTTTGTCCTCCATTTTCCTAGTAGATTTGGTCACAGGTGTAAGAAACATGCTCATTAATATTTTGCATAATAGATTGCAAAATATTAATGAGAAGTGATTGGTGACAGTGGTAAAGCAGAAGGACCTAATTTTCAGACTTTAAAATGCTAACCTGTTATTCAGAAATACCCCAGCAAATCTGATGGGAAATCATAGAATCATAGTCACAACTGGATTTTTAAAAAGGTGGTTTTGATGCTGAGCCATTTTATCATTTTAATTCTTCAAAACAACAATATTCTGAGTGCACATTCTTGTTAGTATTAGGGTACTGACAAACTGTTTAGTCTTTGGCAGTCTATATTTTTATATTTACAAAATTACTATCTCAAAATTTTCTACAAGGAAGCTTTCTTGGAACATGTAGTATCTGCCAATCCTCTTCAATAACATTAGCTCATTTTGGCAAATGTACATAAAATTTATTACAGCAAATTTGCATAGCAATACACTAGTCTGGGTTTGATACACAAGGGTACTGATTAGGTTCGATTTACATCTCCAGTCATCTTTTTGTTGGTTTTAGAACTTATTTCTTCATATCATTGCATGATTTAAGGAACTGAATAAATTACAAGCATATCACTGCCAGACTGAAATATTTTCTAATTTCAAATGTTTTTTTAAATGTAATCTGTTATTTGTCCCTTTAGAATTTTAAATATGAGATAATCAAAATAAACCTAGTCAAAAACAGTGTCAAGTTTTAATTGACAAAAATGCTGTACATACTATTTTACTTCCTAACCTCTACAGCACAGAAGCAAAAGCCAGAATAATAACCTAAAATAGCTCCAGGCATTTGCATAGCAATATTACTGGTAGCATCATCAGAATAAGACAAGCAATCAGACTGCAGATTTTATTTTTTTTCTTTTCCAGGGAAAAGAAAGAACTTCCAACAAGTGCAAGAATAACAACAACAATGTATTTAACTCAAAATAATTGGTGTCTTATTTTAATTGCAGTTATAAATAGTATACAGCTTTAGCCTGAGCTACATAATATATATCAACCCAAGGTTTCTGAAAGTAAAACAAAAACATTGCAAATTACTGATGAAGCAAGTAAAGTGCTGGAAGAATCAATTTAATGAATCATTAACAATAACAGTGACATTAACTACAGAATAGATGATTAACTGTTAATTTCTTCTAGACATGCGCTACAGAATTACAGCTTATACTGTGAGGAAAAAAACCTGCGAGAGCATCATTGCTCTGCTGCAATACTAAGGACAAGCATTTTGGGAGCTGTGAATTAAAAATAATGTTCTGAAAAATTTGCTACTCTGCACAGAATTTGAACTAGCTTAGTAGGTTCTCAGTGAATATAAATTAGAGACTTCTTTCCAGGAGATAAAAGCAGTGTTGGTATAAGTAATGATTGCTCTTTATTTAAAATTGTCCCAGTCTTATATATATTTATTTAGAGGTTTTACAACAATTCTTATTAGAAGTGTTAAAATCATATCATGACATTAGACAGGTGAAAAATTAAAAAAAAAAGATGAAATGGCAGCTTTACTGTGGCACATGTTACTTCTATGTAGGGATGGCATGCATGCCCTATTTCTTCAATATCCAATGTCTATATTATCTATGTTCAGCTTAACTTTAAATGTCAGGACATCCAAAATAATAATTTTGATAGTATTTAATGTGGCTGGAAGATATTCTCTATTGCCTATATTAGATCTTAATGTGTATTCTAATTCAATAAGTTTTGAGATTTGAACCCTAACTCTCCTCTGGCTATTATTTTATATATCAGTTGTTGTAAATATAGTACAACATTAAGTGTACCTTAACAGCTAGATATACTTGTCAATATTTAATAATTTATTTTTCATCAGAAAATATGATTCAAATACGATTTATTGATGCTGATGGTGTTTGCAGAGATATCCAACTCCAACAGTTACCAAGTGTTCAGACCTCTTACCTTAGATGCAGGCAGAAGAGTCAAATACCAGCAATGTTGGTTGGTTACCTGATATTGAACAGAGATCTTAAAATAATCCTAGTTCAAATAGAAATTTCAGTATGGCAAACCTCCATTGAAGTCCCAATACAAACCAGAATTTTTTGAATATAGGTTTTTCAGGGTCATAAGTGAATGGTCTCTCCAAACCAGTGAAAAATAGGAGCAAATAATGGCCTGTTTGCCACTGAAAATCAAAACAAAACCTCATGACAGGTCTCAACTTGTCCCAGATCAGAACAGGCAAGATTTCTTAAAAAACAGTGAAAATATTAGAAAGAGAAATATTTCTTGGCTAGTAGACCTGAAGACATAGCATGCTTTTAGTCCTGTCTCAAACGGCTTATGCTGGCAAGAGAACAAGGTATCCCATTCAACTAGTGGAATTGTTCCTAGTGACTAACCAATATAGAGAACATTTCTAACACTCTATTCTCCTTTGCTGTGATTTTTTTTCCTAAACAATAAAAGATTAAAGAAACAAAAAAAATAAACATCCAAAAAAAACCACCATAAGGAGCGCAAAATATGTTGACAGTATCATAAGTACAAAAGGTTTCATAGCCACTTACCCAGGCACTGACACATCTGCCACAAGTGGTGATTTTGAAATCCCCATAGAGATCCTTGATGGCGCCAGTTGTAAAGAATCCCTCCACCATCAGCAAAATGCCATATACAAAGAATGCAGCTGCTACACCATATATCACATACTTGAAGATGTCAATCCTGTATAGAAACAGCAAAAATTATTTAGCTGCATAAATATTTAAAGATGACTGAAATTTCAGAGTGAGATAATAGGACTGACTAAGCCTCAAAGTTTCTATGCTGGAGTCATCTGAAGTGCTGATGTGCTATAATGATAGCTGAAGCTGAGGACAGGAGTGAACTTCAGAATAAAATAGCATTGATACAGGAAACAATGGGCCATTTAATTTAATAATATGTAAAAATGGATCTGTGTAAGCAAGACAACATAGTTTGTTAGAATAATTTAAAAGTCAGTTAATTTTCATTTTGTTTGCTCTCTAAAGTTGCAAAGAAAAAAAAAAAAAAGGGAAATATGCATCTGATACATCTCCTGAGTAAAACATTGTATTCAGCACTGCATCCAGCACATCACATCCTGTTATAGAAAAGATATTTTGTCACAGTCTTCAATAAACCTTTCTACATACACAAGTAGTTATCAAGCTGTAATGCCAAGCTTCTCCTTGTTATTATTTTTCCACTTATATTCCAATGAAAAATGTGTCTGACACAGGACAATAGTCATCAAGAGAGACCCCTAACTTTAAACCAGAAACCTGTTATTACAAAAGTCATAAGGTCACATCATGCGGCATTATTTTATAACCGAGCTTCAAAAGCATCATTTCACAGACCCAAAGCTCAAGAAATAGAAGGATGACTTACAGTGCAATATGTGAAGCCCTACAAGGCTCAACTTATTACATAGAAGACTAACCACACCACCCAAGACTTGGAAGGCAGACACAGGGGCTCTGAGAATGGAGGCCCTAGGCCCACTGTAGGAGAGGATCAGGTTCAGGATCATTTTAAGAACGTGAACATGCACATGTCCATGAGACCTGATGAAATTCATCCATGGGTCCTGAAGGAGCTGATGAAGGAAGTTGTTAAGCCACTGTCCATTATATTTGAAAAATCATGGCAGTCAGGGGAAGTTCCTGATGACTGGAAAAGGGGAAATATAACCCCCATTTTCAAGAAGGGGAAAATGGATGACCTGGGGAACTACAGACCAGTCAGTCTCACCTCTGTGCCTGGCAAAATCTTGGAGCAGATTCTCCTGGAAGGCATGCTGAGGCACATGAAAAACAACAAGGTGATGGTGATAGCAAGTATGGCTTCCCTAAGGGGAAATCCTGCCTGGCTAATTTGGTGGCCTTCTATGGTGGGGCTACGGAACTGATGGACAGGGGTAGAGCGGTTGACATCATCTACCTGGACTTGTGTAAAGCGTTTGACACTGTCCCACGCAACATCCTTGTCTCTAAATTGGAGAGACATCAACTTGATAGGTGGACCAGTTGGTGGATAAAGAACTGGCAGGATGGCTGCACACAAACAGTTGTGGTCAATGGCCCAATGTCCAGTAGGAGATCAGTAAGGAGTGGCGTCCCTCAGGGATCGGTGTTGGGACCAGTCTTGTTCAACATCTTTGTCGGTGACATGGACAGTAGGATTGAGTGCACTCTCAACAAGTTTGCCAATGACACCAAGCTGTGTGGTTCGGTATACGCTGGAGGGAAGGAATGCCATCCAGAGGGACCTTGACACACTTGTGAGGTGGGCTGATGCCAGCCTGATGAAGCTTAACCATGCCAAGTGCAAGCTCCTACACCTGGGTCGGACCAATCCCAGACACAGCTACAAGTTTGGCACAGAAGAGATTCAGAGCAGCCCTGCGGAGAAGGACTTGGGGGTGTTGGTCGATTGAGAAAATGAACATGAGCCGGCAGTGTGCGCTCACAGCCCAGAAAGCCAACCGTATCCTGGACTGCATCAAAAGAAGCATGACCAGCAGGTCAAAGGAGGTGGTCCTGCCCCTCTACTCTGCTCTTGTGAGATCTCACTTGGAGTATTGTGTGCAGTTCTGGTGTCCTTAACATAAAAAGGACATGGAACTGTTGGAACAAGTCCAGAGG
>WYDI02032858.1:0-46040 GCA_009867235.2 Psittacus erithacus
CCAGAGAAGCTGTGGCTGCCCCATCCCTGGCAGTGTTCAAGGCTAGGTTGGACACAGGGGCTTGGAGCAAGCTGCTCCAGTGGAAGGTGTCCCTGCCCATGGCAGGGGACTGGAGCTGGATGAGCTTTGAAGCTCTCTTTCAACCCAAACCATTCTAGGATTCTACATCTGCAGAAAGGAGTCATGCGCTAAACAAAACCCACAAACATACCCTTAAACTAATTGAAAGCACAGAGATTGCTTAGAAAGGTATCTGGTTGGAGTTTGAACCACTTCCATTTTCTTACTCTGACACTCAGGAGTCCAAAAAGGGGAAAAAAATATCCTATTGATATAAACTCCTCAAGCAATAAGACATGACAGAGTGAATTATGATCTCTTCAATTTGGGGCTGGTTTGTTAGACATGGAGCTGACAGCAAAGTATTCTCACCACATCTAGGAATAAATACACACCATAATTCCTGCATTGGAATGTCTTATTGGAATTATAGCTTTAAGTACTTACAATGTAAAAGTGATGAAACACATACTGAGTACCTCATTATCCTTACAACCAGCATTGCCTGGAATGCTTACTGATCAATTAAGCTTTAGATTAAAGCTAACCAGACCCACTATAGCTCTTAAAAGAAGACCTGCATCAGAAGATGAGATTATCAAAAACTATGCTTTTACCCTCAATTTTTCAGTTGTAACAACACAAAAAAGTATGTAAACAACTGTGCAACATGCTTCAGAAACCTGCGGGCCACCATCACCACACACGTATCAGGCCTCCCACACGCAGGAGCTGTTCAGACTGTGAGTGTAAAGTACCTGGTTTTGTTTACAAGGGATTTCATCTGCAAAGGACATTTTTTGCCACTCACCCACCATCTCCCTGGATCTACTCTCACAAAGCCTTTCCTCCCACCAGCTATTCTCACAGTGAATCCCTTCCAGGGTTTCAAGACGGCAGAAGGTTCCAACATGCGAGCAGCCCCTCCAGAAACCAACAGGACTATTGTATTGAAGCCGTTTTTAAGGGTATTAAAAGTTAACCACGTTGTTAAGTGCTGTGTGGAGTCAGTGCCAGAAAGAAATCACACATAGTTATATAATGCTCTGTAAGCATCAGATTATTCTCAGCAGCCACACAAGTGATTTAGACCTTAATACAAAAGACAGTTGAAAAAAAAGTAGCCACAAAGGCAAAAGAACCACAAGTCTTCCTGAACTCAGGAGTTTGGGCTATAATAGATCACAGCGAATACCCAGCCTGGCAGATTCTTTCCCAGCACAGATGAGATGATTTTGTGGCCTTGATGGATTTGGAGGTATTTTTGTTTGGTTTTTCAATAATTAAACTGTATGGTTTGTAAGAACTCCTGAAAGCAGACAGGTTTTTTCTGTTTTGTAGGGGTTAGTTTGTTTCTTGTCAAACTCACCCCTTAAACATAACGGATCTTTGAACCATATTTAGTGGCTCAGCTAAAGCAACTAATGAGTGTTACGTAAGATGTCATTCCATGTAGAACAATCTGTTCCAAAAGTTACCAAAAATAGCAATTCTCTAAACACTGGTGTGATGCAATATTTAACCAGTTACTGCATTAGCAGCTGAATCCACCCATTACTAGTTAAAAAAAATAAAGACTTGAGATCTTACTACAACATTTGCAACCTTACCTAGGCTGGTAGGTTTTATCAGCTCATCCAACAAGTCATAAAAAGGTAGCTTCTGAAGTTTTATGTCAGGGTGGACAGGGTGGAGCGCAGATGTGAGATGGGGGAGTTCCAGTTCATGTTTAGGTCCCAGAAGCGACACGGGAAGCAATGGTGAGGTGGCAGGGTGGCCATCGTAACCGAGCTGTGGAATGGTAGACGGGGACAAAGCTGCTGGCATGGAGCTCGAGTGGACGCTGGGGATGGATAAGTCTGCAGGAGTCATGATTTTCTGAGGGAACCTTCGCCTATAGAGTTCTTTGATTTTCATTTGTACAGCAGGGCTGCAGCCAGCCTTTAACAAATGCAGTGCTTTCGTGAGGAGTTCGTGTTTCCGTCCGTGCTTGTTCCTCCCCGCGTAACCCAGAAGTACTTGCAGCTCAGACACTCTAAGGCTCATAACCATTTGCTTAAAAGAAACAAAACAGGAAAAAGTTAGTATTCAACTTACAGCATCTTAAACACTAACATTAGAATGTGCCTTAATCCCATCAAGCACACAGGTTTTGAAGGCATACTGCTCTTCCCCCACTGATAATGTGAAATATAATGCAAAACATGCTTGTTCACAGATATATCTGCTTAGAAAATCTGTAATGAGCAACTTTTAAAGGGGTTTCCATTTGCCATACACAATTCAGGACAGGAGAAGAGAAAAGGACAAGTTGCCAGTACCCAATAAAGCTTGTAAATGCAATTATTTTCTACTCCCTGTTCTGCTGGCATCTATAATGTTAACTTTTTTTTTACACTGACAATATCCAAGTCTCCAGTACTTGCAGCTAAAAGCTGTGCCAGTTCTTAACTCTGGAACATTATTTCACTTACAAGTCCTTCCCTCACTTTTAGCCACGCAGCATAACTAATCCACACAGGTTCAAAGGAGATAAACAACTGATTTTAAAGAGAGTGAGAGAAATTACAATACAATTTGTGTGCAACCCCATATAATCACTACTGAGTTAAAGAAAGCTTCTCCCGAGTCCATCTCCTCTTCGCATCAGAGCTGCATGTTTTGGATGGGGGAGTTGGGCTTTGCCTTCTATTAATTAGCATCTTCATTTACACTGTCTTTTACTGCCTCCCAGTATGGTCTACTGAACTAAACTGGTCTGACTTGTCAACTGTTTCACCTCTCCAGGAACCAAGGAAAATACAAAGTAACCAAACCAGCAATGGCCTGCGCACAGTGAGCGCTTCCTCCCTGATACAGCTGGAGCCAGAAGGCAATTTATACGCTTAATTTCTAATTTAAAACTTCATTCAGTGCTTGATAGCAGCCGGTTCGCCATCACGTGTCCTGTGACACCAGCTCAAGTGGTATTTCTGCAGAATCCTGGACTCCCAAGAAATCACAAGGATATACTTGATACTTGAGGTATATATTTGGGACCAAAACAGCTAATTCAGCACAACAGGGTCCTGTCATCACTGAAAGCTGAATAACCGAACTAGCACTTGCCTTTGCAAATAACCTTTCAAACAGAGTAAAAATGCTCCCATCCTCTCTAGTTCTCCTCCAAACTGTGCAAAGTATTCACACACACACGACTCAAGTTATTTTCACATTCATTATTAAACCTGAAGTGCTAATCTTAGACAGTCAGCTATGCCTGGCTTAGCTAAAGCAGCCCCAAAGCCTTATCGATTCCTCAAACCTTCAGCACCTGCAAAAGATCTTCCAGGCACAGGTGTCCACAGGAGGTATTTCCCTATTCTGAAATAGGTCGTGTTATTTAAAAGCCCTAAATCAGATGATTCATGTATTTAATGAGGTGTGCACCAGGCAGATTTAACTACATTTGCTACAAGATTTCTGCTCTGTTGAGCCACACCAAGAGAAGTGAATGATCTTGCTGCAAATCTCAGCTAAACTTTGCTGCAGAAGAAAGCAAACACTTCGGATACAAGCAGCACTTTGCTGGCATTTTATCCTCTGAATACCCCAAGAATATACTTCACATTTTAAACCATGGGACTGTGATGGAGCTACTAATACGAACAGACAAAGTACTTTTGTCAGAAACAGAGATGTCTGAAAAGAACAAGGTATTTCAGTTAAGATCTAAAGTGTTGACAGCTGAAAGGGAAGTGAAACAAATAGATCTGAAACATGGAAAACCACTATTTATATATTTATAATGCTTTACAAGCATTTCCTCAACAGAATGAGTAGTTACAGCTGAAGGGCTTAATGCCTGCTACCATCACCCTGAGAAGTCACTTCCTGAGCAGCCAGAACCTCTCAGAGCTTCACTCTGGCCCAGGTTGCAAAAAACACAGAGGATGAAGAAATCATCGGGCTAACAGAGGAGCTCCTGCTACATATTGGATTTTTTCTGGGATTTAAGGTAGAGATGACTTAGAAATAAGTACACAGAAAGCAGGGGCCATCCTGCAGCCAGACTGACAAACCAAAACACATTCCCCAGATCCTCCCACCCTTGCCCATTGCTTACAAAGGAGGACAGGAACGATTCTATTTGCAATGTTAAGGGCACTAACAGATACATCGATTAAAAACAGGGGAAAAAATCAGCACTAAAGGCTTGTGGGTTTATTACAGCTTCATACTTCATTGAGAAACCTTTCTTCTGCAAATATAAAGAGACAACGACTTAAACCACCCCCCCAGACTCATCCATAGGGCTTTGCCAGCGGATCGTGTCAATCAGAGGCCGGGGAGGCAGAGCCCGACAGGCAGCCGCGCTGGGAAAGTCTCTCCTGTCACTGCAACATGAACGTGAGAATTCCTCTCCCCTCCTCCACCGCAGTTGTGTTTTATTTGAGGACACAGCCCCAGCTCCATCAGCAGCAGTGCCACTGCCTGGACGAGCGCTGCCCAGGCTACAAGCCCTTGGCCTGGGTCACTCTGGTACCCTAATCTTAGAACAGGCAGGGTAATTATAGCAGGAAATAAATCAAGCGCTGTCAAACTCACAGAATAAATACAGTAAAAAGCTGCAATTTGTAATTTTTTTGCCCTGTCATATCTCACCTCATCACAATTCACCCCCACACTGCTGGCTTAGGTACAGCAGCAAAGCTGAAGGGCAAAGACACAAAGTATTTTGCTTCAGGAAGTCTTGGGGTTTTTCCCCTGTTGCCTGAAGTAGAGCAGTAAAAAGATCACTCACAGCATTACAGCTGCATCTGCAACAAGCTACATAACCCACCACAAAGAGCCTGTTTCCCAACAACAGCAAATATCCACAATGCAAGTAACTGCCCCTATCTCTGGCTGTTTATCAGAATTGACAAAATGTGTGGGTTTTGCTTTCCTAACACAAAAGAAAGTAACAAAAACACAACCAAAAAAGCCCAACCAAACAAAAATACCAGGATATATACAGCTACCAAAGGCAGAATGAAGAATAGCTTGCAAACTGCAATTACAGACAACTAGATGCACCAGAAACTGATGCTATTTGGCTAGGAAAACGTTGAGCTACTGGCCATTTGATTAACTTTGGTGTGAGAAATGCAGCAAGCTAGCTCCAGACACAGCAAATACCAGTATCAACCACCGGGTGTTCTGTTGATGATGTGCATTTTGGTACCTGTCATCTAAAATTCGAAGAAAAAGGTAAGGACAGTAGAAAACTTGCTTGAAGTGTAAGAGTATGAAAAAACTTCGCAGAAACTCAACTTATCTCAGTGTAGCAGAGAGTATCTCTAATTTTAACTCACTGTAAAGATCTTTCCAGAGCAGGTAATTCACCTATACACATCCAGCTGACATTTCCTGCTCAACAGCACAAAACCAACACATGCTCCTCTGCAGAACCAGCATTAGTCACTGGGATCACCAGGCTCATGATATACCCCACCCTGAAGCCCATGTCCCCTTATCCAAGGCTTGTGACCACAATCCATCCTCCTCAAAGGGAGGAAGTCACTCCATCACATGTGTCAGGTCCACAGAAGCAAAGAACCCAGTTTATTTTCCCACCTCCCAGTTGCTTGTTTCCAAATCTGTGCCTGTTCTCTCCTGTCAGACTGCGTGAACCCACCCATGTGCTGCAGCTCATGCTGCAGCCACAGGAGCATCCCCCCATTTCTGTGTGTTGAGGAAACAGCCTCAAGCCATTCATCTGGCAACAAGGATTATTTCCTGCTCCACTCCTCCTTCAGATAACCTATAAGGTTTGGAAGAAAACAGCTTATGGATGCAAAAGCATCCTACATCATTCACCTACTTCACTCCATGGCTATCCACAGGAAAGGATGTTCTACATACAGCACACTCTCTCTCAGAAAAGTTGGTACACTGTTTTTAAAGCTAACAGACATGAAAATTGAAGTCCCACAAACAAAAAACTGCATGTAGACACTTAAGAGGTAAGGAGGAACAAGGGAGTTCTCCAGCACATCCACTAAGACTATTAAACAAAAAGCAACAGGCTGCAACATCAGTGAATGCTTTGCAGCTCCTGACTCACAGAGTTCTCTCAATAACCAAGCGCACTGGGCTGGAGAAATACGGCTGTGCCACACAACAGACCTATTCTGCTTTGGAAATGCTGCTTTGACATTCAGAGTAAATACTTCACCAGGAACCTCCACTTCTAACAGAGCAGCCAACATGAGGAGTCATTTACTTCCATTTCTCTATGCAAACAAAATAACCAAGATAAAACTTCACTTAAAAAGAACGGTTTTCCACATGAGCCCAGTTACAGCTCCCACCAAGGAAAATCACTCAGGCCTGGCAGCTTCCTGGCTAAAGAAGTTCAGTTCTCACCACAGGTTAACAGGTCAGATCAAAGAAAATTGCTTGCAAGAACCAGACCTTGTCTCGCTGATCTACGAAGGTTGGGAATTAAGTTTAAAAATATACAAAATCCAAGTGTTAGTGCCTCTGGATAAGAAATCCCATTGATAACCCTGCATGGTCTCACTGGCAAGTGATTCAGAGAAGTGTGACTAAAGAGACAAGCAGATTCAGGCAGAAAACGTTATTTCTAGACTGGAAAATACACAGGGGCTAAAACACTGGTTTGAAATGCAGGAAGACGAGCTGCAAGTCCCACTGCTCAAGAAAGGCACAGACACAGGTTAGCTGCTGAGATCCAGCACCACAGCTGGTGAGCTTCCTCCTTTTTTCCCAGTTTTTGAAGGGAGCGACTTTCCCAAGAGGTAAAAACCAGGCGGCAGCCAGTAATGGACTGCAGGGTCCATAGGAAAGCACGATGGACAACATTGGAAATTTATCACTATTAATATCAGCACCACAAGGTTCTGTCTCCAAAGCAGCATCTTCATCCACCAGCAGCAGCATTAGCAGTCCCAACAATGTGATGACCGCTTTCTAGAAAGAGGATTTCTACATCCCAGTAAGCAACCCTGGGATCTATCTGGAGAATTCAACAAGTTCTTTCCAGGTGTTTATGATAACTAGAAGCTGTGAATAAGTTCCAAAACACATCCAAAAGATTTGCCAGTGGAATAAGAAGCTTTTGGCCAGGTACCACACCACATCCTTGCGCCTAAAGCTATGCAACAGGTCCTCCACAATTCCATAACCATTAACATGGAAGTTAAAAGAGAAAAAGGAAAAAGAGCACTTCGAACACCAGCCAAAGATGGAAGCAGGCAGTAAAGGGGAAAAAAAAAGAAATGAAAAAAAGAGATTCCAAATGGGAGGACACCCATTTGTTGCTAGTGGTATGGGACAGTGACAGTAAGTTTCTGGTGCTGCTTACATAGTGATTAGCAATAGTTCACTTCAAATTAGGCATCATTATTACAGAAGAGGGCAAGCACTGCAATAAGTCACTTCAAAGGGTAGGACAGAAAACTGTCTGCACCCTGTACTCCTTGGAAAGCTACAGAGAGGCCTCTGCTCTGACACCTGCTGAGCACCTCAGCCCCAGCACCCAAGGGATCAGATCTGGCTGCAGCCTGCATCCACAGCATGGGCACAGTCAAAGCTTTAAGGCTGTTTTCAAAGACAACACCAATGGAAATTTGCCCCTTATGGAAGAAGGAAACTACTATTCAAGGAATTCCACAATGCACTTCCAAAAGCCACTTTAAAACAACAACAAGAGCAAAAAAAAAAAAAAAATCAAATCAAAATCGTTCTTTTTTTCTAACAAAAGCAACTAGGAAGCATTAGATTAGTATGGAAATGAGTTTGAATTAATCTCAGTATAGCTCCAACACCCAGCTGTAAAAATAGAGAGTTCTTGCATGCTATGAACAGCCTCTTTAACCCCTGACATAAATCTTCTGGAGAGGAAAGCTATACCTGAGCTACACGAGCTCTCTACAGTTACACAGACTAAACTCTGGGGTTCTTTAGACATTTAAGATTTGTGAAAATGGGAAATCATGATGGTAAAAATATTCCCATCTTTTATGAAGGTACATTCCTTAGTCCTAAATTCTATCTGCAAGACTCACACAAGGAAGCTCTCAAGGCTAAGCTATAAAAACTGGAATCAGCCCCCTGAAAACCTGCAGGAGAGTGTGAAAGGCCCAATTCATGGAAGCTCCAGTGCCCCAGTGACAGGCTGTAACTTCCTGCGTTTGTCTCCTGCAACCAAAACACTCAAAGGTTGAAGTCACCGTAATTCAAACTGAGGGGGAGGCAAAAGCACAGAACAACAGTCATAAATATACAGCACAGTACAACCTTTAAGGAGGTTATTGGTTCTCATCATGAAAAACTCATCTGTCTCCTGGAGCGGTACGTATCGTGGTTTGCCAAGTAGGGCGACACGAAAAGAATAGGTACAAAACAATGGCAGGTACAGGTGTTATTTACCTTGTTATACACACAAAGCAGTATTTCTTAATCAAAGAAACCCTCTGTTTACACAGTATATCAGTGCTCATAAAGAACATGCTGCAATTGTAGGACCGAATCTATGCATTCGTCCAGCTGGCAATAAAAATGGATTTAAAATGTGCCACCAAAATGGTGTTCATAAATTGTAAATGCCAAAAACAGCCTGGCCTGCTCCTGGTATCTCCATGGATATGAGCTTCTTTAAGGTCAAACGCTGTAGTCATGATTTTCACCAGGGAACATATTTCTCCATGCTAGTAGAGATATTACACTACAAAGCTGAAGTAATCAGGTATTATTTACTTTAGCATGCACACACAAACAATATATTTCCTTGCAAAGATACAGTTGTGTATCTGTTAATACGAATATTATGACCCTTGAACAAACCACCTGAATGATGAAGCTCAGATTCAAGCGCCTGCTAACACCAGGAATCTCTGGTGATGAAGAGATCACCTAAGAAGTGTAGTAGCGTTCAGTCTATAAGGCTTCTGGACAGGAGGTCCTGCAGTTTCCTATCACCACCCTTCCATATTCAGCTCATGTAACAGCTCACCAAGTATACTGTAACCACTTAAGTTTTAATTCCACACATTAACTAGAATAAGGAGCATATTTCATACCTGCTTTTGGCTTGCTTGTATCTGTTGTGCTGGGAAAAGCTGGCTACCCTTAAATTTACTAAGTTTTAGTAAGGTCAGAGCAATGCTGCTTCATACGTGAACACTAGTTAAGCTCTCCCTCCAGCCCACATTTGAAAGGCCTCCATCTAATCCTGCACCAGTGACACTATCAAGTTCTTAGATATGCCTGTTGCTTACTAGGGACACGAAAAACACAGTGATAAAAGTAACACAACTGACTGAAGAGTGAGAGTGTATGGTAAAAGAAAACAGTGAGATAGCTCTAGCCCCATTGAACCGCCTGCTAGGAACAACAGGCAGAGGTTGGAATGTTTAATATGATCCCCATGTGTTAAAAATTGTCTTACGCTTTTTACAGATGCCTGTGGTATTTTGCTATGCTATCATATATGTGCAATATCTTCAAGTTAAAAGCTCTGACACATACAACCTGGCCAGTCAGCATAGGCAATTGCCCTTCTAGACCCTCTGGAAGAGAGGCTGAGCAGAACAGACTGTGCGCCCACGTACCCGAATGCCACTCCAGTGCCTGAACACTGAAGTCACTGTGGGATCTGCTGGGTTTTCACATGATGGCTTGCCAACCACACTGCATCCTGCCCTGCCTCCCACTGCACAGTACCACTGCCGCAGCCAGCGGGGAGGGCAGCTGGGGCAGGGACTTGCTTAAACTGCACAAGCTACGTTTGTTGGGAGAGAAGCCTGCCAAGCCTTTAGTCATGTCTAAATTGTGTTTGATTTAAAGTAAGTCACATTTTATCTTAATCCGTAACAAAAGTTTTACCATCCTCAGGAGATTTTATTCACTAGGTGAACTATATTATTACTTTTGGTATTAAATAAGGTTGCTGACACAGTAGTAATCTTCATTTCAGTTCTTGGAGACTCTAGGTTTTTTTCAACCACACTCAAACTTAATTCTCCCTGGTGTATTTATCTGTGCAGATGGGAATTATTTTTACAGAGCTATACGCTAGCATGACTTTCATGACAAGTAATTGCAGAAATACCAGTTTAGACATCCCTGGATAGAAAACAATGCGCCTCTCTGAAGGCAAACAGCTCACATCTAAGGCCAATAACGAAGACAATTCTTCCCAGCTATTTGGGAGATGGTCATTGCCAAACAAATTTACTTTTTATTAAGAATGTTCTTATCCTTAACTAAGCCTTTCAACTGGCTGACAGAAGAGCTAATTCCTATGCAATAAGCTTCGGCAGAGCCCAAGCCAGCCGCACACACAGCTGTCCAAGGAGCCTGCTAAACACAGTGTGCCCTGTTATAATATCTCTGACAAATAACACAAAAGGTCTACATCGGTGTAATCAAAATAGAACAACTTATACAGGATTCCACAGTAGTCTGAAAGATTGTCTCTTTGCATGAAAAGAAGACAAAAGAGGACCAAGAAGTCTCAGCTTCTGAAAGCCTCATAGGAGCTCACAGGAGCTTCCCCTTCCAAAGTGATTTTAAGAAGAAAACATTTTAAAATATACAATTAAACTAAAGCAGTGGTTGCATACACAGATTACAGATAGCGACTCTACTCCATGAGAATCCATTCTGCCATTCTTTCTCAGCACAATACTAAGAATGAAGCTCTAGTTACTTTCTGAATATCTAAAATACCTGCATGAGGCACATGTAGCTTTTGGAAGTCAATTTTGAAAGAAAGCTGGAGAAGAATGTACCTGGAATTCAACAAATGTACTCACATAGCAACATGGATAAAGAGGCAGCTTCCACAACCTCTTAACAGCAAGACATACAATTTCAAGACCTGCATTCCTACATCCAGGGTTTGATGCTGGCTTGCAAGCTATTTAAATCTCTATTGCATCAGCAGACATTGTTTTTTTGTATGTCTTTGCCAACTTAAGCATCACTTCATTAAAACAAATTATTGCCATAATAGACACATATCTGCCTCTAAGAGTTAAGTATCTTTTTATTTCTGTACCTTACAGAACTGCAAAGTGATGTATTGTCCACATGCCACAAGTTATCACCCAGTGCTGAAGAGCCAGTTGTCCACTATACACAAACTCTGGCCATTCAATTGACTTCAAATGAGGTAACACTTCAGAATACACGACCATACAGTCAAATACAACCCAAACACTTCTAGATCAACTAGCCACTTTTTTCCTCTCATTTGTCCCATTTTCTAGGAGCACAGTTGACACACAACATCACCACTGACTATTCTTCTGCTATCTCAAAATGTTTTAATTAACAATCACACTAAATTTGGATCCTGGCTTGCAGGCTGAAGCCAGGATGTAATTGAATCTCATTTCCCTTAAAAGTAACCCACTGCTATATTCATTCCCCGAGAGAGGGAAAACTGGAATTCTCTGCTTACAATTATACACAAAATAAAGCCAAAATGGCATGTGATAAAATTAATGCTTTCTTTTAGGCTTTGAAGCAACCCATCCCACAAAATGTGATTCTGAGAAATGTATTCCCAGACTTTGTGAATTACATCTAAAAAGAGTGATTCCAAGACACTGAGCTCCATCACACAACCAGGAGCCATCCACAGAGTTCACAAGATGCACGAGAATGTTTGGCAATGCTTTTATCTGTAATCACAGGAAGACACAAAAAGACTGCACCAATAGTTAATAACCTCTAGAATAAAAAGTGGGGAGGAAGGAAAGGCGGAAGGGAGGGAGAAGAACAGGAAAATTAAGAGATCAGATAAAACATCAGGTATGGGAAATAATCATTTATCATTAAAAGATTTCCCCTTCCCAAGGAAGACACAGAACACAAATGAAATAAATCTGCTGACCACAAATACCTATGAAATACACTGGCCAAGACCCTATTCCCTCCTAATCCTGGTCCACTGAGAATAATAATTTATTACTACTGGCAATTAGTCTGAATTGTTACCAGAGAAATAAGTAATGGAGCCAAGAGTTCCCACCGTGTCAATAAGCTGAGAAGAAACAGTCCATCAAACACACTGACATCTGTATAGTCTTAAAAAAACCCGACCTAGTCATTCTGCACATCATTGCCTTATTTCATAAAGAATTCATGTACAGAAATCACATAAGGAAGCCAAAATACATGCTTCTTTTTAAGTAGTCAGACAGCAGCAAGGCATCAAGATGAACTAAAAGGTGGAACCATACTGAGAGATTTTCTTTTGGCATCACTGTTCCTCAGAGTATCAGGTAGAGGCACCACACAGTGAAATACCTGCTCACCAGTCGTGGGGAGATTGCCCCAGGTTTCATACATCAACGTTCTCACAGCACAGATCATCTCAAGTTGGCCTCTACTTTGATGATGTATTGATTTCAAGCATGTTCTAGTGAAGCCCTTCAAAATCACACCTTTAGTGCGGTTCTAAGACTTCACACAGTGCAGGCAGGAAAAGCATTTTCTTTGCGCAAGTCTTCCTCCTCCTTCAGGAGGAGACACCCATTCTCTTGCCTTTCCCCTACTTATTTCTTAAACAAAGCCATTGTTACAAAGCAAACTTGATGTTTCAAGTTCTTTTCACGCTCCTTGCTTAGCCCTAGTCCTTCCTAGAAAAAGACTGTCCTAGATGTTTGCTGGAGACCAAACCAGGACTAACAGTCATTTCTCTGTTCCTTAGCTATTGAATGTTTTCTTGTTCAAGCATCACCATTTATCTGAGAGCCACTTTCCTGCTTCCCGCATTTTATCTATCAACATTGCAGTGGCCATAAACAAAACGATAAAAAAGAGGGAAGGTTTGAGGGAAAGTAATACTTTTTATTACATTTAGAGAAAGAATTTGCACATCTGGTATTTTCAACCATATCAACTGGTCTAAGAAGACTTACAGCCCTTTGTATTTTATAGAAGCATCTGCCTGTGAATCAACGGGCTCAGGTTTTTAGGTACCAGCCTAAAAGCTTAAGACCAAGAAGCAGCATTTACGTGTTTACATGACTCTTCCAGTCCATGACTACTTTCATCAAGTCAAGACATGAATGCACATGAAATTCAAAGATCTTAAACACAAAGCAGTCAAAATTGGAGAAAAACTCAAATTTCTCATGTGTTCTTCTCATTACGTAGCTGATGATTCAGGAAAGGAACTTGGGCATCACTACAGACAGCTCTTCATGTGGCTACAGCCAAACAAGCATATTTGCAGGCAACTAGCAGGCTACAGAACCTTGGAAGGTCCCTTCCAATCTCACATTTTGTGCATGAGAGTATTTTTCAGAACTGAAGGAAAAGTCAAAGGAGGGAATCAAGAACTACAAATAAGATGTACAATATATCTAGTCATAGAGCTATTCCAAAAAGGCAAAGAATTTCAAACCACACACTATAAACCTCAGAAACTTAGGCAGAGTTGGACAGGAATATGAGTACCCAGGAGTACCCTAAGAACACATAGGTCTATGCAACCAGATCAGAACACCACATAGTAGAACCACTCTTACCTATCCTAGCCCATTTTCTCTGTCAACACGGTATCTAGAATAAAGAGTAGCCACATAACAGCGAACTGCCAGCATGAAAACTATGTGTGAACCACATGTGGCCACGAGTAATTCAAGAAAAGTCAGTTTTTCAAACTGAAGAGCTATTGTCTGTCACAGCACAATAGGGAACACAAATTATAGGTCTGACTATTTATAGAGCAGTTAAAATGTACACTAAAGCCTAATTTATTCCTAACTGTACAGATGAATTAAGAATTTGAAGTATTTATTTCTTGCACACAACAATATGACCTAGAATTAATATTTGTATCACATACTGAGACAGGTCAATTTTAAAGTGCCAGAATACATTTATTATTATAGAAATCAGTAGCTGAATGAAAAAATAAACTTTCGATGACACTTGTCCAAACCCAGGTGAAAATACTGGCAGTTAGAAGTTCATTTCCCATTTCAAAAACCCTACTACATCAATACTTAGTCAAGTTCCCACTGAGGTGGATTCAGGATCCTAGGTCAGTCAAGTTAATGAGACATGGATGACTCCTCTGGCTGCTACTCACAACACTAAAGCATCAGTACGACTGTCAAGAATCACACTGATTCCATTCCAAGTACCAGCACAGCTTGGAAAAAGAGCAACAGGGTGGCAGCGGTGCCAAACACTGGCTGAGTATCCTGGGGAAGCCATCTAAAAGAGCCATGGAGACAAAGAAAGGGAAAGCAGGAAGCTCAGTTTTTCATATCACCCACAACGACTGGTTTCTTCCCACTATGCAGAAATGCAAAAAGATGATAGAATAATAGGAGAGGAAGTAGACCTTCCTGCTTTTCTTCAGAATTCAAAAGAGGATAAAGAAAACAGTTTCAAATGACAACATGCAGCCACAGACTGAGAAGATGCATCTTAAGCGAGGCCCAGACTCCTGACAAAGCTGATCCTAATCCTACTTCACCCCTCAGAACCTGGGCTACTCTGCCCTTCTATCTTCCAGTGCTCCCCACATCAGAAAATGGTATTTTTGCATGTATTAGCTGTACCTCTAGGCTGGAAGACAAGCACGCAGTTCTTAAGAACCCATTAGCTCGCAATGACTAATCCCAGGACAAAACACTCAGCAGTGCATTAGAAAGCTAAGAGTACATTCTCTATGCAATATTTTCCTGGCCCACACAGAGCACAGACAAGGCCTATAGAAACATTTCTTTCCCAGTCACACTGGTACATGTTAAGGAGAGATACTAAGGATACTTGCTCATTGGGAAGAAGGGTATTTCATTTCCCAGTGCCACCAATGTGACACACTGTTCCCCTCTTCGCCACTTCATCCTTCAAGCACTGTATTTTTACCATCAAAGTAAGACTGAATTCAATTAATCTATTCATACAATAACTTCTGCCCCGCATGGAAACAAACTGCTTGATGGAATTAAGGTTTTTATAAGCCAAGTTTCAGCCACACCTAAGATTAAAAATACATGAAAACTATGGCAAGTAAACTCCAAAAACGATATTGCATTTAACTTGGCTTCAGCCACAAGAACAACGAGAACTGAAAAGAGCTGCCTAAGAAAACTTTGATATCAAAGTTAGAACTTCCATGGGTATCCTTACCAAGTGAAAACAGAGAGTGTGCAGAGTTTCTGCAGTGTTGGCTGCAGATACACACTGCCTTGCGGGGCACAGGAAGGAGGATGCTCCACTCACTGCTCCTTTTCATCTTCACTGACCAAACTCTTGCCCCACCTCATTAACTGCACTCATCCAAATCCCACTCTGAATAGGAATTTGCATATATACAAGCCTTTTGCAGCTCATTAATGTCATCTGAATGGCTCTCACATGGTCATGAATTTATACTCTGCCTGTCCCTTTGTACACATACAGGTCAATAGCACGGGGGGAGCAGAGGGGGAATTATTTAGGATCTCATGACAAAACAAACCATTTTCTGGGTTTCAGCCTAACATTTTAGTATGAAGTGTCTTCACCCTTTTGCCTCCTCATACACTCACCAGATAATATTAAGCTTCTGCTTCCAGGTAAGGATGTTGTAAGCACTGTATTACTTCACAGCCTTGCTCAGCCTCTATATCAAAAGCAAAGGACAGTCTAATACCAAGGAGAAAATAAAAACGGAGGCATCAAGACATCAGTCATGCACAGGCCTGAGGAACGAAGGAGTCAATGCAGTTAGTCAACTAATATTTAGCTCAAGCCCTTTGCTAATCTGTGTGAACGTACTCTGAAAAACAAAGGCACATGTGAAAAAAAAAAACCCTTTTCTAGTTAACTGAACAAGGAAACAAGTTTCAGCACATCTCTGCTTCCCCTTAAAACAGCTTGGCACCACCTCAGAGTTCTACATATGCTTAAAAACAACAGAATAGTCCAGGTCAAAGGAAGCCATGCAAACCCAGTCCGCACGCACAAGCTGGCTATTCTTGCAGAATTAATAACATTTTCTTTAAAGAACAAACCATAGATCTTTAGCTGGCTATTCAAAGTTCTTCTATTACCAGCATGTCCCAGTTGTTCCAAGACTAAACAATAGAGGAAGGTCACGCATGGAGTTCTGCAAGGGCCACGCTGGCACACGGAGCTTAACCTATTCGTTAACGACCTAGAAAATGAAGTGATCAGTGGGGTGACAAAGTTGCTGACAATATGATGTGGCTGCAAACTGAAGAATGACTGAAAGGCCTCAGTGACAGAGCAATTCAATGTACATAAACACAAAGCGATGCCTATGGGGAAAAGCAGCCCAGGCAGACCCAGCTTTACATGTAAAGTGATGGGCTCTGGGCTGACCTTTACCACACTAGAGTGAGCTCCTGGGCCCAAGATAAACAGACATGTGAAAACATCAGCTCAGTAGCAGTCAAACACACAAATCATTGTTAGAAATCATTAGGAAGGGACCAGAGAGCAAATGAGAGAGTATTCTATGCTACATCAATTTCTAGCTCACCCAGAGCTCAAAGTGTGGATGGGTTCGGTGGTCTCATCTAAAAAGAAAAGTAAAAGAAAAAAGAGAAAAAAATAAGATCTCCTCAAAGTGGCAATGTTCACAGAAGCATGACTTCCAGAATTAAAGACCAACAAAAGCTAAGACTTTTCAACCTAAAACCTGGGGACAGATGTGACAGCAGTCTAGAAAGCCATGAACAGCACAAGGAGACCAGACAGGGATCAACTGTACTGTCTCTTTCATTACACAATATAGCAACCAGTGGATGAAGGTCGCTGGAACCAGGCTCAAAAGAAAATGAGAAGACTTTTCACACAGCAAGCAGCAGAACAACAGAAATCCCTACTAAAACACTGGGAACAAAAGAAGTTCAGGAAGAACCTGGGTAAACACTCAGAAAGTAAGATTTATTACACTTATTCCAGCCAGTAGCCCCCACCTGAACCCCCAATGGGCTCAGATGATTGAGCTGAAAATAGCTAGAGACCAGGAGAATATTGCAGGGAGGTGGCAGCTATTTCTCATACTTTGTCCTGGTTTTGCTCTTCCCTGTGCACTCACTTCTGGAAGCTGTAGGAGACAATACCGGGCCAGATGGACCCTTGGCCTGAACCAGTGCAGCTACTTTTACATTCTTATGATTCAGTGTATAATGCATGTTTATTTTTAGCCATTTCCTAAGAAAACCCAAGCGACGTCAAAAGCCTCTAATAAAAATGGTACTTCTCAACTGAAAACAGTCAAATTTTAACACAAAAAAGATTAAAGTGACTGAATAAAAACCCGGGTGTACACCCTTTAGAAAAATATTATTTAAAATCCCTGTGATTCAAACCGACAACAGTTCTGATACTTGATTAAAATAATGTGAAGCCCTGCCATCAAGCAGCCTCAGCAGATTTACTGACAAGATACTGCTAAATCAACACAGAACCTAGGAAAAAGAACAGCTTTGCTTCTGTACCACTGCTGAAGCTTCAGCATTATTCATTTTGGTGCAGTACACAACCCCACAGACAGCCCAAGCAGAGCTGTCTCCCAGTTTTCAATAAACTCCAAACCTACACAAATACTTGGACTGTTTCAAAGCCTCTTATTTTGCACCAGAGAAACAAGATACAACATCTGCACAAAAGTGAGATCATTTTGTCAAGGGAGTCTCAGGAAACAGGACAAGGAATGAATGTATCAGAAAACATTCTCATCCACACAACTTTATACAATGCACTCCTGCAGCTCAGATTACAGATTTTACCTGAACCAAACACATTATCCTTATTGGATTTGGCCTCTGCTTTTTAATAAACAAGTAAGTGAGCTGCACCTATGCTAAACTGCCAAGCAAAACTGGGCTCACTGCTATTTCCATCCTATATATGCTATGCTGCACACTCACTAATGGTGTTTTCAGTTGAAAAACTGAACAGAGTGGCCTTTTTAATTCCAGATCCTGCTCTACAAAGAGGGCAGGAGGAACATCTTGGAGAACACTCTAAATGAAGGTAAGGAAGGCATTTCAGCTCAGAACAATTCCCAACTGTCTGTCCCACTTTAAGGGACAGTAAATTTCTTCATGTAAGCAGAAGTAAGTGATCTGCTTACACAGCGAATGCACACAGATACTCTTCTTTAGAAGGCAGATACACTTTCTCAGGAGGAAGCTCTGGCACTGCCACATGCAGAAAAGCTGGAGGAACCTCGCACAGACTGGTCAGACCACAGGAATGCAGAAGGACCAAGATTAGACTAGACCAGTGAAGGGACTCTCAGGACTACCAGTCGTCCTGCAGAGATACACAGAGCCAATTTCAATCCCAGAAGCAACCGGGATGAATTATTTTGCTGAACTCTGTGGTTTGGCTTGGCTACCAATCTGCTCCCCTTTGTGAGCCTCAAGTAGCAGCATCAAGCAAATATACGGTCAAAAGGGCCAAGGCTGAAATCTGATGGACCTAAGGCACCCTACTGCAAACCACATGCTCTGAAAACGCTGCAGAGGACAGATCTTACGGCTGCTCAATGAGTTGTACAGTACAGAAAGGTAAAGCCACAATTCTGGCTGACTGCTTGAGCGTGTGCCCATTGGAAGAACCACCATGAATATAAACCCCTACAGCTTCAATGTGACATTCCGGTGTATCTAAAGTGTGCTGTAGTTTTATATTTTGCCAGCTTTTTGGAAGAGAACTGGGCTTTTTTTCCCTAGTATAAACCTAGCTTAGAAAACAAGGCCTCTAATCTCAGCTCTTCCCAAAGAGTCTGACTTAACTCCAGCCCAACACACACTTCTGAGAACACTTATCACATATGTTTGCACACTCAAATGGCTGTGGCCACAAAAAATGCTGCTTCAGGAAGTGAAGGCAATGCTGCAACCAAGCAGTAAGGAGCCTGAGCTCAGTTTTCCATCTGCTTTGTAACCACATGTTTTATGGGAGGGGAGGAAAGAGTGGGAAAGCTTGGTACACCAATTTGCAAAATGGAGCCTCCTAGTGAAGAGATGCGAGATGCTACCTGCTGCCTGTCATCTGCCATCATCTCTCTGCTTTTGAATTCTAATCTTTTCAAAGCAATCTCCACTTTTTACACTGATATCAGTTGACAGTCTCAGGAAATACTTTTGCACATTTCTGAGTATTTTTTTATGCATCTTTTTATGCATTTTTTATGTATTTATGCATAACATAAAACCACAGGAGAACTACATCTACACCATGGATTCATCTGCCCAAATCCCATCCCCAAACAAGCTGCTGGCACCTTAGTGTCAAAGATAGGACGTACAGCAAGATGAGCTGGCAACAGGCTGGGGGAACAGAGCTTATAAGCTTGGCGAAGAGTGGGCTTTGGAGGAACCTAATGGCAACTTTCTAACATGTAAAGGAGGTCATGAGGAAAACAGGCACAAGATGAAATAAGAACCTAAAGAAAATAAATAAATAGGTAGATAAACTGTTTCCACTGTGAGAACAGTTAAGCAGTGGAACAGGTTGTCCAGAGAGGCTGTGCAGTCTCCATCCTCAGAGGTTTTAAGGACCAGACTGGCTAAAGTCCTGTCTGACCTCATAGCTGATCCTGTCTTGAGCAGGAGGTTGGACTAGAGAGCTCCCGAAGCCCCTTCCAACCAAAATTACCAAATAATCCATGGTCAGGATATCAAGGGAGCAACCAAGTGTCAAACCGAAAATAACAGCAAGGAAAGCTGACAGGAGGGTGCTACTGAACTCTTGGTTTGAAGAATTTAGCCTGACAAACCATATCTGGGCTGGAAACTGGGGAAAAAACACTCTTAGTAGACACTATAAACATGCAAAACACAGGCAAGAAGATATCTACAGGAGAAAGGGATGCTTCACAGCTTACTGTTGTAGGAAAGTTACTGGCTGTGCATCAGCCCCAAAGCAGGGTAGAGACTGAAATTCTCTCTTTCTTACCCTCTCCTGCTGTTAGTAATTCTAGGATGGAAACCGGCAACTGAAGCATTACCTACAGCCCATGCAGTCCTCACAGAAGCAGAGAGGAAGCAGAACTCATACATGTTTATTAGAATGCATCCAGAAAGCTCATTACCATTTCCTAAACAAAACAAGGGAAGTTCACTACAGAGCAATCTTCAGAGATGCACATAAAGACAGTAACACTTATCTTTCCGTCCTCTATGCTAAATAAACTCTAGCATACTCACAGAGTCTGTGCTCTGCTGCAGAGCTTAGGACTCTATCCTTACCAAGCAATGGTTTTAAAAGCTCCTTTTCCTCCTCCACTCATTATCATGCCACTTCCTATATAAATCTCTTGTATATCAACTCCTATTGACATAAAGGTCAAGCTAAGGTTGATGTTTGGTCTAACTGTATACTAGCTTTATGTTTCTGTGTTTCACATACTATAGGCAAGCCCCATAATACCCACCTTCCGCTAATTCCTACTCTCTCCTAGTCTTGGATACAATGCTTGCTTACAGAGCACTCTGCTATCCCTCCAGTGTATGTTAAGGGAAAGAATATACCAGTAGAGGCATGGCAGTACATCTATTGCCATCCCTAATCCCAACAGGAGAATAGGATTAAGCAAATTGCTGACAAACTCCTGGATCAATACAGCTGCAACAGACGTAGGAGTCTCAGCAAAACCATAACAAAAGAAATGACAATCAGGTCTGTACCACAGCATGCAGAGAACAATAATATAATGTTACCTGGTTTCATTTGGTTCCGGCTGCCACAGAAAATTTGGACAATAAGCTAACATCTCCCGTCCTCAATTCCATATATTCTCATTTTTAAAGGTTTAACATCTTTGACTTCTTGCCATAGCCCCAAAGCTTCCAATTTACTTTGAAATAGCCACATTTTGTGGCAGTGACTACTTGTTCAAAATGGCTTTGACAGCATTGAGTAAAATTACAGAAATAAGCACCTTTTTGTAAGCCTCTGGAGTTCCTTTCTTCTCCTCACCCTCTCCTTTAACTACTAAAAGAATCTACTTTTAAGAAAGGCATTTATTTTCATGAACAATTGAAGGTACTGCATGCAATTTCTGCATCATAAAATCCAATCTTGTTCATTTTAAAAAGCCCAAACCAACACTCTGAGCATTTATTGGTCTGCATAGAACTGGAATAGTGACAAAGCCATGAGACAATCCATAGCCAAACTCGATCAAGAGTGTTCTGAAATTCAGCTGCCCAAGTGTGCGTCACAGCCAGCACCCAAACAATAAATTTCCCCTTCTCTCCCCCGTAAGAAGAGGACAAACACTTCTCTGTGATTCTTACAGGCACATTTGTGTGTAACCAGGGGTGAAATTCCCACTTACAGGGGACAGCGCAAGCAGAAGTAGCTGGACTGCAAAAGACACATAGGACATGTATCCACAAATTTTTAATGTAAACCCCACGCTTGCATCCTTCACTGAAATCATGGCTTTCAGAAGGCTTTTACTACTTCTCATGGAGGGGAGAAAGCTGAGTATTCCATTTGAAGGGCACCTGTAACATCTTTCATCAAAGCAAAAGTTCAGTGGAAGCACAGTGGCAAAAGCAAACAGACATTTCAAAGACACCCTCAGGTTCGCAGGTAAAAGTCTTTTCCTTGTGGAGCCAAAGCGCCAAACACCACCATCATGTAAGAGAAAAACTGCAAGAGATGCAATCCATTTCCCAGCCATAAACCCTCTGGAACTGGGTGACCTCAAGGCCTCACAAAGTAACCTTTTCAAAACCTTTCAAAACAGGTACTATTACTTCATATTCAAGTTTGAGCAGAGATCAATGAGCCCCACTTTGATGGAATTCCAACTGCTCTGGAGTTCAGCTCTGAATTCACTTATAAGCATTACTACAATAAAGTTTACAGGAGAGGCTCTGGAGAAACGCAGCAGTTGGGCACTTGGAAGACCAGAGAGGACTGGGGTTATCCCCAAAAAGGCACACGCAGCACTTGAGCCTCAAGTGTTTGGAAGTTTCGCTGGGTTTTCACTGTAATGGCACTAAAGAGGAAAATGATCAGATGTTGATTCCTATGAGAACAGACTATAGGAACTAAAATCTACCATGCTAAACACATTAGTGACAAGTCTGCAGTTACCTCTGTGCTCTGTATGAATGCAGATCAGAGTATAGAGCACAGCAGCCATCTACATTCCCATAAACAGCTTCAGTATCTGGACATACCTTAATTGTCTTCAACCGCTTCATGGGATGCTTTTAAATATTTGTCTTGTGCGCCTGACCCATAAGCATTCTTATCAATGGCCAAGCAGTCGTGAGCCCTTCCCCTCCCCAGGGTAACACTTTTCCCTTATTCTCACAGAATAAAGCTAAATAAGATGCATCTTCTACCCGCCTCTTCACTTCCAAGCCTTTCAACTGCAATTTCTAAATACATTTATAACCAAAAGAGAAATGAACTGTAAACCCATTAAAAATAACTACTACAAACTACCAGTTCTTTTCTTCCTTCTCACAAGTGACAAGGAGTAAGAATTTCACTTGCATAGGGCCGCAAATACTTCCAGGATGGCCCCTAACATTCGTGAGGGATTTATACCACAAGTGCACTGACACTATATTTACATGTATGCAATGTGCAATCTGAGTTTTATTGGCAATAAAGAAGTGTTATGGACTGAGGCTTTGACAGTTCGGCAGTGATGTACAGCTGCCAATTTTATTCATCTGATATCTGCAATTCCAGTGTTGGAGACCAAAAGCTCAACAAAATAGAGACCTAGACCAAAATATAGTTAAAAATACAATTATAGTGACATACAGCAAATTACAGGCATGAAAAATAACATAATCCGTGGACTCAGATAACAATGAAAAGTGGATTATATTGACTTTAATCACAGAAATACACAACCCCAGCAACTTATAAAAGGATTAAGCAAAAATAGCTCGTAATACAGAAGAGTGAAATTCTAATTGAGCACTGGAATAGGCAGCTTACACTTATTGGCATTGACGATGCAATTTAATACAACCACATCTCCATACCAGAGATCCATTTGTCACTAGCATCAACATCACCACCTGAAAGCCCTGCCGCCAGCCTCTCCCCCTCAAAAAGCTGCTTCTCTGTATTGAGGGGAGGGGTATTTCCCAGCTGAGCACTTTTAAATGGGTTGTTTTCATCACCATTGTGTGGAAACGCTATTATGAATTTTCATTCAAACTCTTGGCTCACTTTTTTAAGTATAAATTGTGTCTAACAAGAAACACACCAGGGATCTCTTCAATCCCCAAAGGCACTTTCTTAAAAGGAGAGAGAACAAAGGAGAAAACCTCCCAGCATGTGCTTTCCAAACCAGCATCTTAGGACAGTATCAAGAATGACAATACTAGAACATAAGCTTTTCTTTTTCATTCTTTGATCCATGTATAATTGAATTGATTATTGCAAACTGTGTAATGATTTCCAAAAGACTCGAGGAGAAGGCAAAGATCACAACAATCTAATAACCAATTTAAAGAGATGTAAGAAATATTGAAGGAAAGATTTAATCACTCAAGTATACTCCTTCCAATTAGAAAGAGCTTTAAATAGCTTACCTTGAGATAAATTAGAATCTGTATGCAATTATACAGGAATAGTAATTAAGATCAGGAAAATTCACATAACCCTCAGCCTATAGAGTCAGAGAAGTACTTCACAGGTGAACAGACTTTTCAGTTACCTTGTTTCATCAACAGAAGTGAAAACACACTGGTTTGATTTATCCAGACTTTCGAGAGTACCAAAGAATCCAGCACCCTTCAGCCTGGGATCTGCAAAGTATATTTGATCTTATCTGATTATTTTCTTTCCGATAGGACAAACATTCTCAAACAGAGCAAGAGACTGAAATACTCTTGATTGTGGTACAAAAATACATTACAGGAAACACTATTTCATGCTTCAGAACTGTAGGAAACTCTGGTAAGAAAGAATGACCACTGCTTTTCTAAAGGAAGCAAGAACTTTAATTTTACTTGTGCATTGGGCAACACCACCCATCACATCACACGCCCCAGTTTACATGTATGTCCATTACTTAAACATAACCCCATGGTTCTTCACACAGGAAAGCAAGAAAGTTTTAGGAACTCAAGTTTCTCTGACAGACTTTATTTGGCAAGGCAGGTGAGCTACTGCACTGCTTTGACTTCAGTTTTTAAAGGTCACTACGGCTGAAATCAATGCCATTTGCTAATTAATCAAAGGAGAAACAGCAAAAGATTTAACCTAAGAAAATCAAAATAATCCCAGGAATTTGCTGTTCATTCTTCAAATAGCAGAGCCCTAATCACAAACCCTCCCTCAGTTACCAACTTGCAAAAGAAGGAGGAATTTCAAGGCACGTTTTCTGGGGATGTACTCCTGTGCAGCTGGGTGCAGTGGGTATTTCTAAGATGTAACAGCTTTCCATTAGCCACGTTTTTCCATGGCACACTCACCTCATCCAGAACCTAATAACCGAGCTGTACTACTGGAAAAACGATGTGTAACAGCTACAGCTCTGAAGAGAAATTTTGTGCCCCCTTGTCTTTCCCTCTCCTTCCTGACAGAGCAGGACACACCCACACACCTCTTTTCCTTTGTACAGCCTAGAGGAAAAATATATATATATTGAAGTCATCAAAGTATGAATTTATGAAGTAACTGCTTTACTTATATAAACTGCCAAGCCCCTATAGCTACCAATAAAAGCCTCAACAGCTATTCACAGTGCAGTGCTACCATTCTGCAGTGCCAGCTCGCAAGCAGCACTGCACATCCTGAGCAGCAAAGTGAAATTGAAAAGAAACAACTCAGTTTGGCATTTACCCTTTGGCTCCCTGAGGCAGCAACAGTACTTAAAGAATAAAACTGTAATTCCTTGCTACCAGTTTTCAAGAAGCAGGTTCCAGGAATAGCTCAATAAAGAAGTCCGGGGTGACAAGCAAACACAAATACGCTTCTACAAAAGCTCCACCTGCAAAGCTGCAGAAGAAAAGGACAGGCCTCTTCACTACGCTTGTGTGTATATGTACCCAGAGGCTCTGCAATGGACAGGCTTCAGATTTCAAAGCTCCAGAGATCAATAAACTGTTGATTTTCATACTAAAATCGTACCTTTCAGCACTGTGCCTTGGCCACCATTCTGCTATCTTCACATGCGTCAAAAAAGCCCAACTTTATTCCCTAGCTCTCATTTCTTTTAATGCCACTTGAGTCAGTTTTGCTTATGAAGGCATCACATAAACCCAAGCCGGCTACTGTGCAGCAAAAACTCTTAAGGACAGTTATGACAACACAATGTTTCAGCGCCACATAAGAATAACAGAAGTTTAACATGGGACTTGCACCTCAAACCTTTATCTCAGCACAACTTGAAGGAAACAAAAAGAGAAGTTTGAGGACAACACAGTTCAAGTAACACACTCTGCAGGCCACCCCCAGCAACAAGGGACAGAGGAGGGTTTAAAGGAGGGTGTTTGCCCTGACATGGCAGACAGAGACCGCCAAGAGTTGGCACACCCACAAGATTTTGTTCTTTACATTCTGACAGCTCTTTAAGCATCTAAAAATGAAAGTACAAGAAAGCTTTGATACCGAGAAAACTGAGACCTACTGAAACTCTAGGGAAAAACTAAATATTCCCCCAGTCTTACTCTACATATTCTGTAGTTCATGTTGCATATTTAACATACTTCTGATCTGTGTCTTTGGCTGCATTAACTTTAAAGTACGAGGCAGAAGCCCTCCTGATGAGTAACGGCCCTATGACAACTACAATGAAGTTTTAAAACCCCTGCTGGGTGTGGAAAGCAGAGTTTGCACCCACACACCCCTTGCCAAAGCGGTCGGGAAGTTTTTTTCAGGTCTTTTCTGTTGGATATATTTTATTGACGTTCACTTCTTTCAGTGCACAGCGTGGGCACTTCATCACTCACTACTTCATATTCCACTACAGGTAGTTGGTCAGAATACCTGGTGGGATGCACTAGCAGAGATTCTCCCTCTCCTCCTCCGGGGCCGAATCCCACCTAAACCCCCCCTTCCCTCCCGGAGCCCAGCGGGACCCTCTCCAACTTCACCCATCGGGGAGCTTTAACTTCGCCCGAGGGTGCTCCCGAGCACCCGGCTCGGTGCGTCCCGCCGGGTGACAAGGGCAGCCGCAAGCTTCCTCCCTTGGAACTCCGCAACATCTGCCCGTGACGTTCTCTATTTACCGGGTGGGGGGGAGCGGGGCGAGGCCAGCGGGGCTCCCCGGTCCCCCCCTCTCCGCACCGGGCTCGTAGGGAGCCGGCCGCCTGTCAACGGCGAGCAGCGCCGCTCCTCGGGGCTCCCTCCCCGCCGGCGCCGCTGGCGGAGTCCCCTGGAAACTTTGCGGGGAGCCAGGGGAACCGTCCCCCGTCTCGGGAGCGGCCGAGCAGCGCTGCCCAGCGCCGGCAACTCCCGGGGGCTCCCCCGGCCGCCGCCACCGCCCTCACCCCCACAACGGCCCGGCCTAAGCCCAACCGCCCCTTCCGCTGGCGCTGAGGGGAGCCCTGCCCGCTCGCCCCCCTTTCGCCCGGGGCCCGGCGGAAAGCGGCCGGGCGGGAGGGAGGCGAAGGGAGGACAGCTCCGCTCCCCGCCCCGTCCCTCAGCCCCCGCTGCCGCCGGGGCGCCGCCGCAGCCGCCCCGGCGAGGCAGCGCCGCGGGACCCCAAGAGGCGCCGGCAGCGACTCGGCTCGCCCCCGGCGGCGGGGGAAGCACGGCCCCGGCGGCCCCGAGCGCGGCAGCGAGGGGCATCGTAGAGGGAATTGAAGCTGCGCTTTACCTTTAGTTCCGCACTGTCCGCCATCTTGCAACTCCGGGCGCAGGCGCAGTGAACCCCGCCGGGACACCGCCCCCCCGCCGCCCCCCCCGCCGGCACGCAGCGCGCAGCGTTTGAATCGCGGCGCCATTTTGTCCCTTCTCCGCTCTCCGCTGGGAGGGGGTTCTCCGGCGGGGAAGGCTCAGCGGGGTTCTCCCCCAGGGCTGCGGGGAGCCCCGGCCCTTCGGCGGGGACGCTTTGAGTTCGCCTCCGGGGGGCAGCGCTTCGCCGCCGCCGCCCTGACGGGAAAGTTTCCCCCGGAGAGCGCCGTCCCGCCTGCGCCGCCGGCCGCTCCGTGAGGGGAGCTGCGCGCTGAGGGGGGAGCGGGAGGCGCTCCCGAGGCACCGCCGGTGAGGCGGCTCGAGCCCCCTCAGCCGCGGGGCCGGGGCCCGCCTGGGATGGGGTCACCAGAGGGAGGAGGTGGACGCGCGTTATTGTAGCCATAAGTTAATTAAAATTGCGATTTGCAACTCCGTTTCCTGCTACTTGATACACTGTTAAGTGCTTCGGGAGTGGCACAGCGCGGGGGTCCCTCGGCTCGGTAATTGCTCTCCTGCTCTACTGAGACCCGTGCGCCCTGAGATGGATGCCGGGCCCCGGCCCAAGCGCTGTGCGTGTGGCACCCCAGGACGGGCTGGGCAGCGAATTGCCCTGCTACCGGTATCCGTGTGAACCGCAGGACCAGACGGGCAAGGATCAGTTTTATCTCCCTGAGCTACTGCGGAGGAAGTTGGGGAATCAACGTGGGGCTTCCCTCTTAGGAAAAGCAAGGCGGTTTTTAGGAAGGCCTGCAGAAGAGCGGAGCTTTTAGGTCAAAACTCAACCGTGCAATATCATTTTTGAGTGAAACGTGGGTTCTTGCAAGACCAGCCAATGCAAAAGGGGGGAAATAAACACCAAAAATGCTACCTGGCAAGGTGACTGCATCAGTGGTGAAGTTGATGGGCTTAAGTACAAGCATTTGAGTCAGACACCTTAGCTTGATTCAGCTTCCTTTTACCTGTGTGTTACTCTATAATGATACTTTCTCCACTTGGCCTTTGCTTAGTGCATAGGATAGAAAAAAATCCGTTGAACGCAGCCAATATTGTACAGCCTTTTAAGTGAGAAAGACAAAATTTCGTGGTTTTCCACAGCTGCTGTAAAATTCATCATTGTACATTCAGAAAGCACTTAAATTATCTTCATTGCAAGACAAAACCAGCATTAATATCTCTATGCTACAGATTAAAGAAAGCATGCTTGAGGCCACACAGGGAATTGGCGGTAAGAAGATTACCACTCATGATTATTACTGAATTATAATATATCCCATATGACCTGAATAGTTAGCCACAATTTAAAGTTAGGTAGTTTCTACTGAGAGAAGAATGTGATAGGGATATCGAGTAGCTTTTTGCTGCCATTCTCCTTATTGGTAAGGCTTATATACGAAGTTCTGACTCATGAACTAGAGAAAACAACCTATATCTCTCCACAGATACTTCATTTCAAAGCATTCCACCCATAAACGTTCCCCGGCTTGGTCTCAAGACCAGATTGACAGAAAACCCAGGTGCATCTTTTGACCCCTCGCTCTGGTACCCCTCTTCCTTCTCCCAGGTCGTCCTGCATCCCATTTCTGTTGCAGATACACCGGATCTCCACTGTTCTCATTGATTTCTTTTACAGTTCTCAGTGTTCAGCATCAGCATATCAAATGAAGCATTCAGAAAATGAGCAATTAGAAAAGGCTGATAAGTAATACTCTGATACTTTGTCTTAATACTGCATGTAATGAAGACTTATCAGTGTCTAAAATGCTGGTTTGGGGAGGGGGCAGGGAGCTAGGCAAGATAGCTAAAAAAATAAGAGTCAGATGACTACCCAGTACACCCACATGTACCATAATTAGCTGATCTATTTCAGTGGTCTGAACCAGCCCAGTTTAGAACACTTCATTTTGAATTGAATATGTTTAATAATCATGATCTATGAGTTTGTGTCTAGTTTAAAGAATTTGTCAAAAAAAAATCTATAGTTGAATAAAGACAAATCCTTTTTTGCAATTACTTTTTTTTTCCCCTTAAAGAGGCTTGTAGCACAGCAAACAGTTCTTCCTCTGCTTCTTCACTTCCTACCAAATTCAGTGGGATGTGGACATGTGCTTAAGTGCTTTGCTAAATCATGGCATAACACTATCAAACCTGACACATGGCCATAAACCACAGCGTCCTCTTTCAAAACTTGCTTTAAATAAAATGGGCTGAGGATGTCTTCAGATACATAAAAATAAGGAAGTGAACTAAAAGAGAGGATACAGAATATTCACTTGAAATTTGTTCACCCTAAATACTGTAAATGTTTCTACAAACAAAGCTAACAACAAGCCCTTTATTTTTCAGTTTGGACTGCTGGTAGTCACTTCTTTTATAGCGCAGTATATACTTTAGCATGAAGAAGGAACTTAATGTGAAAAGCAATCTGTGCTTCTATTTTTAGACAATTATTTACATGTAATGAAATTTTGTTCCTCTCTACTCCGGAGACTTAGATGATGGTTTCTTTGCCAAGAAAAGACTTTGTCAACACACAGTCATTTTCAAAGGGGCTCTCAGTTGCTCCAGCTCTGCTGTAGCTCTGTCAGTGATGGCAACGCTCAGATCTGTCACGATTCTGTCTTCATTTCAAAAGGATATGCTCATCAAGTAGTGCAACTGAGGTGTAACCAGAGCAGGTAAGAATACCTCCAAAACAGCCTTCTAGTTGTCAGTCACCCGCATTCCTGAGCTAAAACTACAGTACTTCTTTCTTTTACCTTCGGGGGAGAGAGAGAAGAATAAAGATCAATGTTTTCCTCAACCAAAATGTCGATATTTTCAATTAACAATTTTTAAAAGTTCATTTTCCCCTTTTTGTCATATTGCAGTAAAATAAATTACTTCCACAGTCTACCTTCCACCCCCTGTTTCTTCTATTTCTCCTATTCTGTAACCTCCCCCAAAATGTATCAGATCACATAACTCACTTGCTTAAAAACATGTTCAGACACAATAACTTTCAAAACAGATACGCATTTTTTTCTGCTACATGTTGTTCTCATTAGTCCAAGTCTCCATGACTTCTCCCTCTTTGCCTAATAGCCTAAACTTATTCTGCTCAAAAGTAAAGGGGGGGAAGGAGGCATTTTTTGCTCCTGAATATAACTTAGTTAACGATAGATTCGCAATGACTCTATTTCCTGATAGAAAAACATGGCCAAGCCATTCAAACTATCTTTTATTCCTGAGATTGTTGGAGGTATAAAGATCATTTAGATGTGTCACTGAAACAGCCTTTTCTGGTGGAAAAAAAGAAGTCATATAGGTACATTTTAGTGATAATGGCTTGGCTGTAGTGAAGAAAATGGAGCAGCAATACATCAGATAAAAGTCCGTCCATTCTTCATAAGCAACATACGTGGCATTGCGCAATATGCTGCATGGTAAGTTCAGCAACATTGAGCTACTGGGGCTTGGCTGGTACACACACCTCCCCCTAAATTCACATCCTAGCACAATATTGTATTCAAATATATTATATCCTATTATGTTACCATAATCTTTCAAGTTGGGCCCAAAATGAGGGCTGCTACTTACTTAGAAAAGAAAGATTGATGGCATCTTTGCTGCATGCGGCGTTAAACTTTACAGCGGGGGAGTTAATCACCTGAAATCCTAAATCAGGGAAATACGGGATAATTTTGTTGATGTCATCTCTTTTATATCCTTAGATCTCCTGGTATAACAATGATATTGCAATATGGAAAGCATATGTAAATGGGTTACTATAATCTTTAATTACATATGCAGCGTTACAGCGTGACACATCCCAGCTTCATTTGCGTATTTCCTGTTCTTTCAGTTCTTACTTCTCAACTTGCCTTTCTGCTTACACGAGTGCACTTTACAACACGCAGTACTCCAAGTCTACCATGGCCATGGTACTGATTCTTCCCATATTGCAATATTTGCAAATCTTTTAAAATTTAATTGTACTCCTTGATGTTTGAATGCCCTGTATATTGTGTTCCCTGCCTGGAATGAGGCATTCCAAGTCAGGCTCAGTTCTCCATGTACCTCAGTGCTATACAAAGCATTGCAGCTGCAAGACAATAGTAATAGGCACAACAATTACCCTATTTTTTAAAACTATTTGCTTAACCTTTTCTGCTGCAGCACCAATGGACGATATGTGCTGGCTCACAGCACTCTCCTAATGTCCTAAGGCTTATCCTTTGTAACTAAGCTATTCTTTATTTGGACTGAGGCAAATGAAGTATCAATTTTATTGAATGGAGGCTACATGTTTAAGGTGAGTACGAAGAGAAGGTCTTCCTGCCTGTTTCTATTGCCATGGCTGCCAACCATGACGCACAGAACCTACAGTTCACAGCGACCTTTTCCTTTCTGCCCAGTGCCTTTGGTATATTGCACCTTTATAGAGCAAGGGAAGTGCCTGGATTACCTCCAAAGCAGCCACAGAGGCACCATGCAAAGTGCCTTGTTTAGTTTTATACATAACAACAGCAGCCTCAAGAGCAAAACTCATGCTAGAGGAGTTTTATGTCATAGGGGGCTGCTTTCTATACTGCTTTGAGGTGTACATGTTACAGACAGCCCAAGCTAAGAATGTATCAGCATCCTACTGGCCTTGCAGCATTTAGTTTAACTTACCTAAATTAAACTTCTGTAACTTTTACCTCAGGTAAACTACCACTGTTGCACAGATCTAGTTCTGTGTGTACTTCTGTTCACTTTTCACTGAGCTCATATTTGAATTGTTCTATTTTTCTTTTAAAGTGAGATTTTTTTTCCCTCTGAGAAGAAATGGTCATTCCCGAGATATTCATCTACACTTATAAAAGCATTTCCTTTGGCTGAGCTGAATCCAGATTTTTTTGTCAACAAAATTCCATTTTGCTGAATCACAATTGGAATTTCTTGTCATTAGCACCCATTTTCACAATGTGTGGACGCAGCAGGAGAAGAAAGTAAAAAGCAACTGCAACAGGCCATCATCAATCCATACACAGTGCTGTATCAAACCAAGTAACACCTAGAGTGTCAGATGCTTCAGAAGCTTGAAACTGGCCAAGAACTATTCAAACCTGAGGACAGAAAACTCAGAAAGCTACATCTGTTTCCCAAACACCTTCAGCGAGGTGAGGCAGACTTTTAATTAAGCTGCACAGACTTACAGCATCAGCAAAACCACGTTTTAACTGTGACAGGCTCCTTCATTCCAATTAAAAGTGATTTTATGCAAGACGGCAAAGTCCCAGGGCTTGAGTTATCCTCCACAGATACTTAATAATTTCTAATAAGCAAAGTTCTGTGGGAAAATGATAATAATCAAGGTGCTAAATTTTTCAGAACTTTGAGAGTAAATCCTTGTTCTGATGTCTCGTGTTACCTCCCCCTTTCCTGCACTCATACAGTACATGTAAAATACTGAAATTTTCATATAATCCTAATTTATAGCAATTTTCCATGGAGCATCAGTCACATACAGTGGTCTAGAAAAAGACAAAGACCTGTTACAATTTGAGCCTCTTTTCTCTTTCCTGTCCTACAGCTTCCATTATGGACCACACAGAGAAACAACATAGACGGAAAGAAGTAGATTATTACCTGTAGAAATAATTAATGTAGGCAGTATAGGAGTTAATTATGCTTATCTTCTGCTGTTCTTTAGCTCTCATCTTGCCTGAAGTGGTTCAGAGTAGAGGTGGATAAAATACTGAATGAAAAGCTGGTAGCTAGGCTGCACCTGCTGGCACAGAGACAGTATCTGGTATGAAGCACTCGCATCTTTATTCTGTACCTAATCACTATTTCTAAAGAACCACTTTAGTCCTGGGAACATTGTAAATAAAGCTGAGTTCCAGTAGCAAGTGGAGTTCAGTTTAGATGGCTCATCTGAAAACAACAGAGCTAATTATACTGTAGCAATTACCTGAAAATTATATGTATGTTGTTTTTCTGCCTGTCAATAATGCTATTCTTGAACTTTGCATGGTTCTCATGGGTTGCTGCAGTCATGCTGTCCCCAGACGGCCTTCGCTCTCACCATTAACTCAGCCTTGGGTTTTGGGAGAGTGGTTTAGAAGTTTCAGCTGCAGCCTGTGCTAGTTAGCTCACACCTTTCATGCTCATCTGCTCTCTCCACCACAATATAGCCTCACCTGTGCTCTGCTTGAGAAAATTCTTTCATTTTAATAGTCTTTTGAGTATAGATTAGAAGATTCTGACTCTACAATAGGACTGTAAACCAGCATTGAATGAAGATTTACTCTTGCACATTAAGAGGTACTTAAGATTCGCCCTGTCCCATTCAGTAAGATCAATAAGTGTCATCATTCTGATTTTGGAGAGTTTCATTTCCTCAATACCAGCATGGCTATCACCTATTTTTCATTGTTTCTTTTAAGAGCAACCAATAAAAGCACCTAAGACAGCAGGCAAGTGCCATGCAGGTGAGTGTTGCACCCCACTCCCAAGAAGGGAATGCTGTCTAGCAACAAGAACAGGAGAATGGGAGTCAGGAATTTTTGGATCAGTTCCAAATAGACTCCTGCCATATTACCTGATTTTGACCAAGTCACGGGATAAAATACACTTGGAATGACTCCTTTGTGAAATGGGGATGATGATCATAATAGCTATCTCCCTGGACTGTTGAGAGGAAAATAACATTGGAAAGCACTTTGAGATTCTTGGATGAAAGGTGATGGAGCTGGAATGTTTGCAACATTAAAATAAGTTGGAATAATGTTAATATTTATTGCATACAGTGCTTTCATCTTCAAAGCTCTTTAACATCAATGAATTAACAAAGAAAATATTAATAAAGATCATATTTACCATTGAAAATGTTTTCCCAAAGCATTTATAAATAGATCTGCCTCCAGTTAAAAACTACTATTCAAAGAAAAACTAAGGACCAACTCCAGTATCATGCACTAAGTCCCTAGTGGTCCTGTCCATAGCAAACCTACTTTGAACTAGGAATTGTTAGTTTATACTAATGAGGATAATTGGACCCTAAGCCTAAACCAGCAGCAGTGAAGTTACTGGGAGCGTATCACCCACTACCTGGGGTGGAAAATAAAGGTGACAAAGGAAGAAGGAAGAGCAGTGGTTAGAAAACACCTCTGCTTTCCCAGAGAGGCCATGCCAGGCTGCAGTGAGCTGGAGGTGCCATTTCTCTCTGCAGGAGGATAGTTTTTAAGCAGTTTGTTGTGTCTTTGGAATAAGCTGCAGAGAGCTGAGACACACACTGTGCCACCAGAAGAGATATGCAGCAACCCCAGATATTTCTCAGGTAACATATAGAATTTAGGGCATCCCAGACTAATCTATCTGAAGGAATTGCACACTTTAAGTAAATTCTTACTGGCACAGCCATGACTATCACATTATCACTGGGAAGCACAGCCCAGCAATTTACTGAAAACCAGTAAATGAGATCGTCCTTTCCAAGTGCATTATCTGCATTGATTTTGAACCAGTGCTTAAAGAACAGCAAGGGACCTTTCCCTCTGTGTTTGCTTTTCCAGCCACCTTCCCCACTGCAGTCTCTTCAGCTGTAGAGATAAATAAAACCAGAGAAAACCCATTCTGTTGTTATTTCCCCCTACATACACCCCTTTCATTTTGAATTCAACACATTTTCATAGGTCTCCTCCACTACAGCAAACACAGCGAGTCGTTGGCACTCTCTGCTGATGGACTCGGATACATTCCAGAACATAATAGGCTATAATAGATTTTTTTTCTTTGAATCTATGGTGCACTTCATAGACTCTGGAGGTCATTTTAGGCAACCCATCAATGTTCAACACCAATATTTCTGTTCAGCATGTTCTCTGCACGCCGATCAGCAACGTGCACTCGCCAGATGTGCGTGCCACAAAACCAAGGCATTTCTCTATTTTCTCCAGACTTACTCTGAAAAAAACCCAAACCCTCCACATTATCTGTAAAGTGTTTTGTAGCCCAGTCTTGTCAAGACTGGTGCTATTTCTTCAGAGTTGGCTGAAGGCTTTGCTAAGTTATTCACAGATTAAACTGTCCCAGTTAATCTGCTATACAATGACGTTCAGGCAGAGCTTCAAATATGTTTGGGTTTGGATAGAAATCAAATGTTACCTTTGGGAAATATGTTTATTATTAACATTAGACATAGCTTTTGGGTTACTTCCAATAACTTTGTTGAATTATAGGGAGTTTGTTATTGGGTTTTCTTTGTGCCCTGTATTTACGTGTCATGGTTGGACAGACACTGCTTTGTAGCATTTACTGTTCCTAGTGCTCCCAATGCTATCAGGGAGATTCGAAGGCATTAATTATTCCACTTAACGCCTAGCCACGTGGCCAGGATCCAGTTAGGAGCTTATCACCTCTCTGATGTGGGCTCATGAGGGTGGCACAGGTAGCATTTTGTAGGCTAGGAAAAAAACCATGGGAGCAGGAGACAGTAGTTCTATTAACAAATATGCCATAGCTGCAGAAAGCATTTTAATGACAGACAAGACTGACGTCCAAACACCCAAGGTCTTTTTCTCCCCATGTGATCTTTTCATAATCCTCCATTTCTCTCCTAGATCATCAGGTTCCTCTTTATTTGTCATTGTCAGCTCTTAGCACAAAGAGCCTTTTGTCTGTAGCTCTGACCCAAACACACAAGACTATTTTTTGTCCATTCTTGGCCATATGCTTTCAAATGGACTAATGGGTTTCCAAGCTATAAAGCAGAACCTTGACCCCACAAGGGGAGATGGTTGTGTGACAACATCTCTCTGTTTTGACATCATAATTTATCCTCGCTGCAGCACAACCCAGCAAAAACACTTGAACCCAATCTGCTGCAGAGCTCGTGCTATGGATACCGACACTGGAATTGCAGCGGCGGCAGCTTCTGACGCCAAGGCTCAGAGCAGGGAAGACCCGAGCCAGTCAATAGCTGCCTCTTTATGTTCTCTTCTAGTTCAGGATCAGTGGTGTGATGAAGCTATCACTCCTCCTTTGTAAGGCAGCACATGTTGCAGCAGCAATCACACTAGCCATAAAGCCCGGAGGATTCCTGCCAGAGCCCTGCCACTGTTTCCTTCTGCTCTGTTATTTTAGGTCCCATAACGGATGCATTGCTGCACCCGTGGATATCAGTCTAAAAGTGCATTACCAAGGGAGAAACAGACAAAAAAGAAAGAGTTACTTATTCGCTCCATTTTCCCAAATTGCTGGACTACACCACATTGCACTCAGCCTGCCTAATTCAGAAGGGTAGAAAAAGCTACTGATGGCTTGTATGAACCTTGCTAGTAGTATTCTGCATTTAACACAGTACAAAAAGAGTTCATACCCTCTAACTGGCACTTGCTTTGGATCGTCACAGAAACCCTTTTGTTTTCCAGTGGAAATAGCTCCAAAGCCAAATTCCTACCTGTCTCTTTCAGGGTGTGCCTTTGCCACATCACATAACAAGGGTTTGCTCAAGGTAAAACGTGAAGCTTCAAAGGTGGCTTCTTAAGAGACATGATGGGGGTGCTGAGGAGAAGGGGGAACCTGGCCCTGATTTTCTTTTTCCTCATTTCACTTCTTTCAAAGATCTGTATTTGATGAATGTGTCTTTCAGAGACTGGTGTGTGTGTCTGTCTGTGACCCATTTCATTTAGCAGCCACTTTCCCATGTTTTTAACAGGGCTTGTGGGATTTCACCATTTGCAGGTGCTCCAGATGAGGGAGGAGAAGGAAAAGAGCTTCTTATCTCCCCATTCAGCCCTTATCTGAGCCTGCCAGCTGGGTCACGCTAGGGTGGTGGCAAGGGGGAGGGTGGACAACACCTATGGGGAGATGAGCACACGGCTTATCTGCATATAGGGGAAGGGGGAAACCTGCACACACCAAAGCACCACTGATGTTAATAGCTGCTCCAGATCCAGGTTTGAGCGGAGAAGAGAGCAGCACTATGTGGCCTAGAACTGCCATCACCTGCACAGTCAACACTCACAAGTCCTGTAAGTGCAAGAGCCCACCAACATGCTCTTAAACGAAGCATCAGCACCCCCAGCACATACAGAAACCAACCCAAGGCACTTTGTTTGCTGGAGTACAGCCTCAGGGGGTCAAAGCCAAGACAAACAGCATTGTACCATGGCTGTCTGGCAGTCTGGGAAGCAACAAAGACCAGCCTGTGCTCAGCCATTCTCAGAAGGGCAGAACAGAGCTTTGCATCAGCAAAGCCATCTCTCCAAAGCCCCTGGGTGGGAATTTTCCCCTCCCAATACCACTAACCAACCTGAACACACAGCACCAGCTCCCTCCAAAACCTGGTTTCAACGCAGTGATGCGCATCGCTTTGGGTTACCCAAGGTTACCCAAGATAGAGCCGCCGTCTCCCGGTTGCACAAACAGATCTTCAGGGGTTTGCAGAACATTTGAAGCAAAATCTCAACCAGAAATGTGATAACAGAATTCCTCTCAGAACCTCTGTTACATGCAAGTGAACACCAGAGCTTTTAATTTAGCTAAAAGATCTCTCTCTGAAGACAGCGACGTACAATTTGTTCAGGACTAGTTGACAGATGGGAAAATTAAGTCCTCCGTTATTGTTTCATTTGCTGCATGCAAAAGAAATACTTCACACCTACAGAGGACTTGGAGAGCGGGAAGAGCTACAGAAATATCAGCTTTCCAGACAAAACATACAGACAAAAGTGTCCAGGTCTGATCCTGGAAGATGCTGCACGCTTTCAGCTGGTCCGGAAATCAGCCTTTTCCTTAGCATTCCTCAGCTATTTTCCTGTGGTAAAGCAAAGGAATAAATGGGTGAATTTAATATTAGACCTAAAAAATCAGAGTTACACAAGATCCTTTCAGTCTGACATCTCCACCCAGCAAACTCTTTCAAAACAGTAAGTTCTCTCTTCCAGCTGAAATTCCCTTGTTTTTTTAAAAAGCTGGAAGCCTTTCACTGAAAGGTCTTTCTTTTCTCTACTAATAAAAATAGCCCATTAGTACTATTTTGCCCTTTTTCATTGAAGTGATTGTGCAGTTTGCTTCCATCTGGGAGCCAAAGCTATACTAAGAAATAACTGGCACCTCTTAGCCAAATTGCTCAGAGAGGACCAAGCAGTTGGCCCCGCGCTCACATCTGGGCTCTCTCAAACAATGCATAATGAATTAATGGGACATTATGGAGCAGACTTGAGGCCAAATTCGGTTCTGGGAAGTGCAGTTATTATAGAGCTGTCGTACCAGCCATGGTCCCATACACCAACCACAGCCAGGGCTTGAGCTGACATAGAAATCGACTGTGTAAAAGGCCAACAGCCAGAAAAGGGATTAAGTAAATACACGAAGAGAGGGGACACACAGCCCACAACAATATCCAATTTCTTCTTCCAAACAGCAGCAGCAGCATCACAGCATTGCCTCTCAGTTTAAAGCCCTGAGTCTGGTTTGAGGCGCTGAGCTGTGGACTGCCTGTGTTGAGGACACCATGTACCACAACAAACAGGAGTAAATTGTTGGTGTTTAATGGGAGCCTGGTCCTCTTTATCAGCTAGAGGAGCAACAGAGCCTTCTCTGGTTGCAGATTCTGCTCTGTTTACATGCCTGATAACAGCAACTTCACAAAAGGGTAGGGAAAGCCGCATCCCCAACACCCAAGACCTCTCCTGTGGAGCACTGCAAACCCATCTCCCATGTGCCAATACCCTGGAAAACTCCAGGGATGGTGAAAAGCTGGAGGCTGCAGCCAGGCACCTGCCTAGCTATTCCCTTGCAGAGGTCCTCATGCATTTGCAGTTCATTTTGGGCATCCCTTTGCTGAAGTGATGGTCCTAGAAAGACAACTGAGTACTTTGTTGTTAGCCAGGATGCTGATTTACCATTGTTCCCTTGGGACACACCTCAAGACCACAACTTGCTTGCTTGGCTTACAAGAAGAACCTCACTGAAAGCAAGAGTCGCTTGAGCCAAGCTTGACCCTCCATCCCATTTGCTCCCTACCCTGAGTTACCAGCCGCTTGCGGATGTCTTTAGGAAAAACCCTGTTTGCACCTTTAGCCTTTTTACTGCTCTTTCTAATATTTCTTTGCCTGTGGACATTTTTGAGGGAGGGGAAAAGAAATCCCAATGTAAATCACGTCCATTGTTTTCACTGAACTGTAATACAGGACTTCAGAACATGGTTGTGATTTGCCACATCTGTTATTTTTATGCATTGTTTTTGTGCCAAGAGCTTTATAAAAGGTGTTATACAACTGCTTCGTATCACATAATTCAACGTGTTTCCACAACTAGAAGCCCACGTGAGCCTTTAAGCAACGATCTCACCAAGTGTTTCTTTACAGCTTTTAGCCCAGTCAGGCTGAGATAGAAAGATGAACTGTGGCTGGGGTTTCCTCCTTTCTCCTGCAGACTCCACTGTTTGCTGATGTGAAGTTCATCTGTGATCCACGATGGATCACTCTGCATTTGCATTTGGAAAACAAACACGTATCGCTTGAATCCTGTGCACTGTATAACTGAACAAGCAGAGATTTACCCTCTGGTTGCATATAACGAGATCACCTCTTGTCAAGACTCTGATGGGTTCATTGCTTTCCAAATATTGATAGATGAGCATTTATCACATGAAAAGTAAAATACATCTGCACTGAAAGCTATGGATGGACAGTTGGATCGAAGGCTGGGAAAACAAGAGTGGAAAGCTATTTAAATCAAGACCCACATTCTTCCCTGTGAACTGGCTGGTCTTTAAGGTCCCCTCCAACCCAAACCATTCTATGATTTTAAGTAACAAACCTGGAGGGATCCCAGGGAACCACAGCATCTTCTGCAAAAACCACTTGTGGAATAATTTCGGAGCACCTCACAGAGGTTTGCAGATATGGGGTGCGACCCAGGTGGGGTTCAGTACAGAGCCTGCTGCCACTCTGGATGCTTGCTCAGCAAGGCAGCTTCAGCTCCATTGCCCCTTTTCCTAACCACCTTCCCCAGTTACAAATAACAGCAACCAATGGTTCACCATGAAAACAAGCCAGAAACATCTGCAAGTCTATGAGATGCTATTTCTGAAAGAATCCTCCAAAGGAGGCTCTTCCACCTGCAAGCAGGGACCAGGAGTTTGGATCTGATGGAGCTTTGCTGTGGAAAGGACAGGTTTATTAGGACACACTCCATAGTTTTACTATAGGTGAGGCACTGGGAACTTTGGAAATTTCCAGCCTGGCACTGCGTGAAGTGAAAAGCTCCATCTTGCTCTCCTGGGTCAGATATCCTGCATGCAGTTTCTAATTTGGACCACAGCTCTGGAAAACTTGATTAGAGCTGTGAAAACAGAATTTTTATTAGGGAGAACTGAGCGCTTGCCAAGGGTTATTTTTCAAGGGAGTAGGATCTAATCCTAGAAGTAGTTCCAGGGCTGTGCTATTCTGGATGCCCCTGCAATGGTTTATGGCAATTATGCAGCCAAACCTGGACTGACTGGTAATGTTTGCTTTGGACATGTTGCTACAGATGGCAACCAACTGCAGATGTGCTTCTCAACCTGGTGCAGGCATCACTGAAAATACGTTTTCTCCTTTTTTTCTGCCCCTCTCTTTTCTTTTTAGTTTCATTTTTACATAATTAATATGTGTATATACATTCCCAAATACATACTACCCAAAACCAACCAAGCATTTAAAGGCATGCAGAGAATAAAGTAACATACCTGCTCTCAGATAGAAGCCTGTTAGATGTAATCACCAGACAGACAAATCTCTTTGTCAGCTTTCAAAGCTAAAACTTCTAAAGAATCAAATACAAGCCCCTTTTTCAGGTGGATTTTTTCCAGGGAATAGCACATCAGCTTCCTCAAGGGAACCCACAAAGGTTATGGCTTGGAGTGACCCTCTGGAGGGAGCTTTACATCCATACAGCAAGCAGTGACTGGACTGAACTAAGCCATAAATCCAGGAATGCATGGGAAAAGAGCAAATTAAAACGTGCTATACTTGGCAGGTTCCTTTGCGAGCGCAGTACTTGTAAAAGGTGACATTAACAGCCCCAGCTGCTGAAGGCTGCTCTTTCTTCCATAGCTGGGGTAGCACAAGCAAGAGCAGCAAAAGCTTCCCAAAACAGTGCTCCCATCCTCTCCCAAAAGGGCTTTGCCTTGGGTGAAAGAGCTTCTGCGGCATCTCCTGCCTGGCACAGCCTCTCAGAGCTCACCACTGGCAATTCAGGATGTGTTTGGGATGAGGAAGCCACCACCAAGAGATGCCTGGGATGGGGCAAATGGGCCTTTGGGACTTCGAGACCATCCATAGGACACTTTGGCTGGCATTGAGCAGAATGAGACCAATGCTCCTGCATCTCTGCATGCAAGGACTGTGCAATGCATCATGCCCACTGCTCCCTTTCTACACCACCAGTTAATTTAATTGCAACAGAAGAGAAGTGTCTCTGGGCAGCCAGACTGCCACAGCTCCCAATAACCCATCACCCCATCCCTGCCTTTTACACATGATGCACTGGAAAACATCCCTTCTTCAGCACAGGCACCAGTCCCCCTGCCCACCCCCTCCCCAGTTAACCCACCCGTATTTAGCAGCTTAATTCCTCCATGGAAAAAGAGTGAGAATTAATTTGTTAGTGTCAAATTATATCTTCGGATGTGCATGCTCAGCTCTTCCAGACTTCAGTGGAAGCCTGGTCTTCCCGCAGGCAGCCTGCGCTCGGCGTGTTTGTAGCGTGCTTTGAAGCTGGGCTGGTGTTAGGAGGTGTGAAATACTGGGGGAGAGGGGAGCTCACCCCTCTCCCTGCTCCACCACCATCAGGCAGCGAAGCGGAGCAGGAACAACAGGCGCGATGCGGGAAGTCAGATCCCACAACTTCATTAAGAGTCAGAAAGGAGATCAAAGGAAGGAATTGTCAGCTTTAAGGAAGGAAGAAAAGGGAAAAAGAAAAGGGGGGGGGAAATATGTTTTAAGTTTCCAAGAACCCCAGCATTCACTTTGTTACATGGAAATAAACCAGTGATTTCCTAATCAAGGCACCGCTACCCTGCTGCATGCCTTTCTCTTATCCATGCAGCGCGGGAAGCCTTGTTTGCACCCAAACCTCCATCAATTTGATTAAAGCTGTACCTCCTCGCATGTGGGCACACCAGGTTGGTAACATACTGCTCCTTGTCCTGCCCACACTTGTCCTTGGCATTCTCAAACGAAAACCGAAGGACGCCGGCCTTGCACTTCACTGCACAAGCTAAACCTATGTACGCAAAACACCAAAGATAACAGCAGGAGGAACCTCCAGCCAGTCAAGGACCAGACACACACACACCTTGTCCCTAATCCCTTGCAGCCAGACAGGTCCCAAAATAGCCGGATTTTTCCCCTAAGAGAGAGCTTTTTGAGTTTGCCAAGGTGAGGCAGCCAACAGCTCACAGTGTTTTGATCACAACTGCATATTTCAGGTCCATTTCAGACACCTGGATGTCTGTGGTGCTGCTGGGCAGCACCCAAGAGACCAGCCAGTGTCACTGTGGGGCCACTCTGGGTGATCTCTGGAAGGTCACAGCAATGCTGATGGCTGGGAAAAAGCAAATAGGACACCCAGCTTCAGGCTGGGCAAAGAGGAGGATCCAAAGTGGTGCGGAAGAGCTGGCTTCGCCAGCATCACCCTGGGAAGGTGATTGAGCGAATGGTGCCAGAAAGCATTTCCAAGAGGCTAAGATGACGGCAACTGGGAACAGCCAGCGCCAGTTCCCTTGGCACAAGTCATTCCTGATGCTCTCTGCAATTAAAGGGCTGGCTCTGTGGATGAACAGAAAGCAAGGGGGTTTGTTTACCTTGACTTTAGCAAGGCCTTTGGCTCAGCTTCCCGTAGCATCCTCAGAGCCAAACTGGTGCGATATGAACTGGGTAAGTGGACTAGCAGGAAAACTGACCAGACTGCTCAAACACTGTGTTTGGGGTACAAAGTCCAGCAGGCAGGCAGTGAACAGTGCCGTCCCTCAGGATCAATACTGTCCTTATTAGCCACCAGGATGATGGGACAGAGCATTGGCAGATGATGCCAAACTGGGAGGAGCAGTTGATGCCAGGAAGGACACGACTGCTGGTCAGAGATCGGGCCAGGCTGGAGAAAGGACATTGTGAATATAAATGCCATGAGAGCAGCTTTGCAAGAAGGGACCTGGGGGTCCTGATGAGCTGAGATATTTGGGGATGGAGCACACATTGTATGGGGAGATGTGGGGAGAATGGCATTTGTCCAGCCAGGAGGGGAGGAGGCAATGGGGAGGTCTCACTGCTGGCGATGGGATGGTGGAAAGGAGGCAGAGTCAGACTTACCTCGGAGGAGCACAGCAAGAGGCGATGGGCAGCATGAGATGTCCTGAGTAGATGAGAGGAAAACACTTACTGTATTTGATCGTGAGGGAGGTCAAGCACTGCAGGCCCATAGAGATCACAGACTGGTTTGGGCTGGAAGGGACCTGAATGCTCTATCAGTTTAAAGCCATTCCCCTTTGTCCTGCCCCTAAAGGCCCTTGTCAGAAGCCCCTCTCCACCTTTCTTCAGCTGTTCAAGTCTCAGCTAAACACAGCCCTGAGCAACCTCATGTCAGTGGCCCCGATTTGAGCAGGGGTTGCTCTAAAGCCTTCCCCAAACCTGCTGGTTTCCAGACCCACCCTGGGCTCGGAGGTCACTGGAGAAGGGAACAGGTTTTCCCTGTGTCTCTACACCGTACTCACCTGCTGTACTTTACTATAGTGATAAAACAGCATTGAAAGAGCGCTCTCAAAGCCAGCTGAATCTCAAACACATCTTCCATGCAGCATGCCACGCTGGCCAAGACTAGACAGCTCCTTCTCAAAAAGCTTCCTCAGGCAATTAATTTTCCCCCCTGTTACCAACAGCAAATAGTCCCTTGAAATCAAAGGGACAGATAAAACAAGTTAACACTTTTTTAGATGCTTGCTGGCAATTTCTTTGTTCTTAATGATTAGACTTTCCAAGCAAATGTGTCTTTTGATGATACAGTTGGTGGAACCTAAATAATCCTCAAGGAGGCAAATTAAGGACCACTTTCCTCTCTTTTAACTTACGCGTTAGCTTTCCTCGCGTTCACCCCAGCACTGCACTATTTATCTCATACCATCCCATAAATCTGGTGAGAGCCTTATGCATTTACTAAAGAAGAGTCTGTCCTCACTTTGGGGCAGAGCATCTTCAATTACCTGTAACGGTACCACTGGTCCTGTGCCCAGAATCAGATCTGCGACCCCCGGTCCAGCCTGGGCTGCTCCTGACACCAGGATTTCATGGGAGAGCTGCTTTATTCCCTCTCCCCTCTGTTGTGGGGAGAAAACCCCACATAACCTGATCAGGAGGTAACCTGAAAGGGACAGGTGAGCGTATAGGGACTGCCTCTCGTCCATGGCACCCCAGCCCTACATGGACGGGACTGACATCCACCGGTTGCTTGTTCTTTAACCTCCACTCCTTCAGCAGAGCGCTGTGCAAGCGCTTCTGAGTCAGTGATGGGCTCCGCAGCTTCACCACTGCAGGACCACCGGGCGCAGAGGCGATGGCCCAGCTCAGCCGCTCGGCTGAGCTCCCCGGCCCGGACTTGCCTTCCCCGGGGCTGATTTGGGCAGCGCCTATGGAAGTCGCTCAGAGCCTCAGCTCGCACCCAAACGGAGCGGGGCGGAGCGGTGCTGGGAGCGCCACCTCCTGGCCCCTGAGTGCAGCCACGCTGCTGCTGGAGAGAGCCCGCGTCCGAGCTGACCCCGCGCCGCGCTGGGTCAGTGATGGAGGTTTGGGACCTGCGAGGCGCTGATCAGCGGGTCCCTGCCATGCGTGGCACCCAGTGCATGCCGCAGCATGGCTGCCATGGATCCCATTCATTCGCACCCCGCCTAAGCCTGTCAGCAGGTCCTTTGGGCACTTTGCATCACTGCTGTGAATCCACCAGAGAGCATCAACCAGCCCCGAGTCCACGCCATGCACAAGGGTGTGAGAAAAGCACCCGCAACCCAACCCCAACTCCAGTGTGGTGGCTCAAAGACTTCCCAAAATGAAGGGCCAGGCTCCATTCGGTCACCACGATTCTAACCGGGGGATGGTGGTGTCCGGTATTTGCACCCCATTAAGAGGTAAGCTGCTTCCAAAGCGGACTTTTAGCTCAGAGATGCCACAGAGGACACTGCTCTGCCACTGGGAGCCATCCCATCTGCTGACCTGCAAATACACAGTGTGTACAAGAGGGAAATAGCGCATGGAGACAAGCCTTTGCAAGGCTGAAGGTCTGGCAAGCAGCTTGAAGGAGCTGCTCTGCCACTGGCCTGAAAGAACAACTCCATCAGCTACAGCAAACAGACCTTCTGCTTTCCCCAGTTCCAAATTCATCACAGGCTCAAATACACACACTCCAGGCTTTTCCTGCTTTAATTATTTAGAAATCCTAACTCTGGCTCTTTATTTTCAGGGGCCGTTTCCACATTCTACTATTTTAAGGGTGAAAGAAGAACAAATCTGAAGCCTTTCCCTCATCCTGCTGCTGAAGTTTAATTCACTCTAATTATTTCATATGACTTGGACTATAATAGTTTCATAATTTCTAGTATATTAAGCACTTAATACGTTGTGTCATTTGAAGTCGCATATTAAATTCAGCAAAGTACATTTTAATGAGAGCTAAGTAGTGTGAAAGTATTAATATAAGGCAATAGTTCATTTTTGCACCCATGTTGGTAAGCGCTGCCACTGTGCACTGTGTGCCCAGGCAGGTGAGCACAGTGGAGGATGGATGAGCTCCTGGACCAAGGAGCTGGTGGGGAAAGCTTGGCGCAAGGACAGCAGGAGGTGTGAAGGCTCCACACACCAGGTCCAGCTGTGGGTCTGAGGTGTCCCACCCCTTTAAGGTACCATAATGGCAGCAGGAACCCAGGCCGAGCTTCACCATGGATCCTCTGCAGTCACCCTGTGCCACCTCCAGCCCATGGGGTAGCAGTGATAACCCAGGCAGAGGGGAGCAGAGAATCCCAGCCTGGTTTGTGTTGAAGGGACCTTAAAGCTCCTCCAGCTCCAACCCCTGCCACGGGCAGGGACACCTTCCACTGGAGCAGCTTGCTC
>WYDI02032859.1:0-32421 GCA_009867235.2 Psittacus erithacus
GGAACTTCACCTGACTGCCATGATTTTTCAAATATGATGGACAGTGGCTTAGCAACTTTATTTGCCAGCTCCTTCAGTCAATATGTCTTTGCCTGACTCAATTAATTTCCATGGTATCTTGAATTATCTGCATTTTCATTTCACTTGAAAATTCAAAGGATAACAGATCATAGAAGGCTGGGAAAATTTTTACATCACAACCCAAGGATCGTCCTGTGGAAAAGAACTATGACCTAGAAGTAGATCATATAAATTTTTCCTTGAGTAAATGTAGGACAAAATATTAAGAAAAGGCTTCTTTTACCATAAAAATAAAGGCCTGTCTGTTGCTTAGAGATACCATAATTTTTCCAAAAGAATTATACCAAAGAATTATATCAAAGAATTATACCAAAGAATATACAGCATTGAGTAGTTTTGTGATATTGATATTATCTTATTTGTTCTGTTGTCATAGCGAAATGACTCGGAATTGCTACACCTTTGAAGGCAATACTCAGGCCTGGGAGTTAATGCTGAACAGAGCACATTCTTGCCTGTAAGAATAGAGGAAAATACATCTTCATAAGGCATAGCTTTGGGAATATTTTTCTTTAGGTATCAGAATAATTAATGCTGGACTCTGAAGTAGTTGGCCAGTTTTCATTTCATTACAGAGCTACACGTATGTATGTATGTATGCAGGAAATCTGTCTTAAAGCCAGACTTTGGATCTGTTTATTCTGTTTGAGTTAAAATGAAAACTGATATTGAGCAAGAGTTTTCCTGTCATACTTTGGAGCTGAACTTTTCTCAAATTGTGCAAGTGAAGTCTTCCATTTAGCTGTCCTGGAACACTTGCATTTTGTAAGGCTATGTACTCTCTTGTGTTAGCCTGTCATGTTTTGCAACTACTGTGGCAATCAAGGTGCTCTCCTAGATTTTTTTTTATCTGGTTCTAAACATTTTCTAACCCTTGCAGACACACATAATCCTTACACAGTCATACACATAAAATTACAGGATGGAGTCTTGATTGCTCAGCTTCTCACTTAAGCAGGATAGAAAGGGCTTGAGTGACCCTGCAGATATCAACCCATACATAACTGCTGAATTGCTGTGTCAATTAAATGTACAACCAAAGCCTGGAGTTCTCTTGCCCTGGAGGCCCATGAAGACAAGCAGGTCTACTTCACACAGCATCCATTCTCTGCTGGAAACCATCTCATTTATCTGGCTGGGTGTCACATTTCCTACTGCATCATGTTGGCCATGCAAATTAGAAACAAGCACAAGGGTAATCCTAGGGCAAACACTAGGTCATCTTTCAAGATTTCTGACACACACTGAAAACTCGATTTCTGAGACAGGTCTATGTCTAAAATCAACATGTTTATCCTCAGGGAAAAACAGAGCATCCTGCTTTGTTTTGAAATGTAAGCGACAAAAAATACTAGTGCTGGTGGGCAGGAAGAAGGTGATATAAAGTATTGTCACTTTTTCTAAAGATGCTTCCTTTGTTAAGATGCTCTCTTTCATGGAGTTTTATGGAGTTCTTGGCCATCAGTGATGCCTCCTTGGTTCCTTGGGTAAACATATAAAACATGAAGAAAAAAGCAATAATGCCCCTTCTTTTTTCTATTTCTTTTTTTTTTTTTTTCCCTATAAGTGAAATTTGTAGAAGCATCAAGCTCTGGGCTCTTTAGAGTTTTGAGGCAACAACGAAGTTCAGTCTCTACTACAGTAGGTTCAGAACCTTCCTTACAGTTTTCACACTTTATGTTTAACACTTCTCAAGGACAGGTAATACTGAAAAGATCCAATGTACTCTCCGCTTTTTGCATACATTTTTGCATACATTATATTTATAAAATGGCTAGTCTGAACAGTGTTACTATACTGCATGCTGAAATTTGCAGGCTGCGCAGGCTAATACTCTTTCAATATGTAGGTTATGATTTTGTGAGTATAACATCAGATACTGGTAGTCTTTTGGTATATATGGAGTCATACCACTTCACACTAACTAATAACTTAGGCTGGTTTCTTTCTCAAATGAATACTGACAAATAAAATTCAGAAGAAAACTGTACTCACAAATATGATTGTCACTAAATATTGACAAATGTAGTTTCAGGATGGCAAGAAGTGGTCTGTGTTCTGTGTGAAGGGTGTGTTTACTGATTTAGGACTTAAGACTTGAGTGCATAGCTTCAAAAGGGCTGGTGCTTTCTTGCCCTTTCTTTTGAAGTTTGCTATTGTTGCAAGGGAAAATCGGATCCTGCAATACCTGCAAAAGCCTGGCTCTACCATCCACTGCTCATGTAAGGAGTTCCATTCACTTCAGTTTAAATACTGATGTAAGCGGAGATAATCCAAAACAAGCAAGGTTTGCAAGAGCAGGCCATAAAAAAACACACATAAGGAAGAGTATCGCAGAGGCAAAGGCTCTGGTATTCACACCTGGTTATGTTTTTTGATGGTAGTTTAAAGGGAAGAAAACAGTTTTCTCTAAACAACAAGTGAATAAAAATACCCTTAAATTACAAAGAACTCTGTCCCTGTATGTAAAATGTGAATTCATATTTACAATATAATCAAGGGATAGGAATATTTTGAACCTATGGTGGAAGAAAAGGAAAGGGAATAAAAACCAAGGTTCAGTGTGGAGCTTTACAGTTTTAAGCATCCTTGAAAATATTGGAAATAGCAGTTTGGAGATTTTTTTAAGCTAAGTGGATCATGGCTTTTCTTGGAACAGAGACTTTACAAATTCCTTTTTAACTGTCATCTGCAAATCATTTGACTGCTGGTAAACAGAACCCTCTATGTTGTCCTGATAACAAAGGGAAGGCTGGAAATAAGGAATTCCACCCTTAAAGCTATTAAGGTAAGTCTAAAATTGATGTGTACTGGATCAAAGGGTGAAATATTTTCCAGATGATCCTCTGTTTCTTCTAAGGAAAAGAAAAATCCCAACAACACAAACCCAAAAATCATTTCCAAGGTGTTAAGTTTCAGTTGCTGAGCATGGGGATTCAATTTACAATTTTGTGTCCTGCTGGGATGGAACCTAAATTTGCCAATAAATACCACTTTATCTTACCTGCTTGTTCTTTTTCTACAAATAAAAAGTTGCAGTCCTTCAACAGCTATAGATGTCTGGTTTAAAAGGAAAAATCAAATGAGGATAATGATTGAGATTATTTGTCTGAAATGTTTATTTTACAACTTCCTTATGCATTAAAATGACAAGGCCAGAGGAGATTCTTATTTTAAATGAATCTTCAAATTTTATTGTTGGGAAAAGCCCAACTAAGAACTTATTGTAAAAGTGGTGAGTTCATAGGCCTGTGCAAAGTGAATGTTATGCTGTCAGATCTGTTCCTAGGAAGCAGTGACCACATCAAACAAACAACAAAAACATCACCATCACTGCCATCATTAACTTTTCTTCTGTCTCAGTAAAATATGACAAACATAGGATTATGATAGAGAAGGGACAGTGTTCTCACCTTCTGTATAGCTGCTCCATTTCTGATTTAAACAGAAATTATTACAGGAAAGCTTCTTCAGCTTCAGTGTTTCAACTTTGGGATTGTTTAAGAGGAAACAGGGAGCCCTGGTCATGGCCGAGGGTTGTGTGACATGGAGGGGAAGGTGTGCTGTGAGTGTGGCTGCGAGTGTGGCTGCGTGTCCCCCCGGTCCTTGCTCACTGTGGGAATTCAGTAGCTTCTTTGTGCGTGCTTGGCAGAGCTTTTTCAATTAAAAAAAAGATTCTGACCTGCACATTTAACCTCTGTAAATGGCTAATTGTGATCAATTATTTTCTGTTGTGGTTTTGTGTAAAACTCCAGTTCTAGCCTCCTCTTTGGTCCTCTTTCCTAATGTGCTCATCTCCTGTATATCTCTGTATCTCTAATGTGCTCATCCCTTCCCATGCAGCAGTTTTTCCTCCTTCAGCATCTGGCTCCAGCAGGGAACAGCGTTGAAGGCACAGGAAAGGCAGTTGCCCTGCTTTTTGGAGAAAGCCCTGACTTTTCTCCGACTGACTTATAACTTATGGCGTGGCTTGTTCCTGATGGATTTTTGCAGGAGCAACAAAGGAGACGTTCTCACAAAAATCTTTTTTCCTATTTCAAACCTATACTCCAAAACATAGGGAGCTGGAATTTATCAAAGACAACCAGAACTTTGTGTAAGTCAAATGTCCACCAGTATTTTTGACAGGGCATTCACAGGGTTGTGTTTTTTTTTTTCTGAAATGTTAGGTAATTCTTCAAAACCACACATCCTCTGAATCACACAGATTGGAGTGAAAATGGTTAATCAGAAATAAAGGCAAATCAGAGCCTTTACAGTGGAACCGATGAACTCTTGCTATATTTTCTTACCATTGAGAAGAGATCCCTCTGTTATCAACCTTGCATCTAAATATATTAACAAAACAATTAGTAAACCCTACCCCACCCTAAACATCTAACATATTGGCACTGCAGCAGATGGTGAATCCAGACAAAAAGGAATTTTTGAGATAGGGATTTTATCATACATTATGGTAAGCTCACTTTTCACTGAAAACATGGGAAAAAAATGAAATAAGAACTCTAATAGCCAGCCAGCAGGAAATATGAAAACAAATCTAAATTGACAGCTATGCTCTACATCTATATGGCTCCCTTTGCAGAGAATATCTCAGCCTGCAAATTCTTCAGACTCATTAGTATGGAATCTGAAATTCCAGTAAAAATCCCCCTCCCATTTTGTTTGACCTTCTGCTACTGCTGGCCTACTGTACAGCCCATCTCAGAGCTAGTTCAGAACCTAATATAAGTGGGACAGATATTCTTCAAATCTGCTACAACCAGTGCTGCCTTTTCCAATTGTAAGTTGAAGCTGCCAGTATAGACAATTGCAGATCTAAGTTTCAAAATAAGTGCAGGGCATGCTCTTTCTCCTTGTTCTCTTCAAGAGTGTAAGTTATTTTCATAGTTATTCCCAGGAGTCCATTAGTAAATCTGAATATCTCTGTGTTGGGGTCACAGGAAAGATTCAAACTGACATTCCTGACAAATGCGTCATTATTGAGATCCATTCTATTTCTGAAAAAAAACCCTAAAAACCAAACCCAAACCTCAAACCAAAACATATTGACAAGTAGTATTTCAGATGTTATTTCAGAGCATTAAGTGCCTAACATAGCATGTTGCCACAACATTCTTTATCTGATTAAAGATCTAACTTTCTAGCTGATGTGAAGACACTTTCTGACACTGTATTCTGTGTAACTAAATATTGTATTACAGGAGGTTTGCTGAGGGTCATATCATTAGAAACTTATATTAGTGCATTATACAACCCGACGCTGATAAGGCTGCTTACAGAGGTATATTATTCCATTCCCACTCTCAGTCTTTTGATGCTGTCTACACTTATATTCTCTCTGAAGTCTATTAAACCTTTTAATGAACACATCTCAATTTGTTTTGTTCTTCAAGAGGTTATCAAATAATGGTTTTTTGCTCAAATCTCATTCAAATGATTCAAATTTGAACTTTCTTCTTAAATTGGTGATGTTATTTTCAAGCAGTGTTGTGTTCTACAGTGCACTTACATTAAAGAGAAATATTCATTCTATGACAAGAGTCTCTTGTGATACTAAACATTATACAAATTGTCACAGCTATTTTAAATGCAGTCACCTTTATAGAATTGGTAAATGCAGTTTCAAATTGTGACTTTTTCTGCTTTTTTTAACTCCGGTATGGCAATGATTATAAAGCAATTTTTTCCCTTTAGAAAAAGTTTTGAGTCTCACACAAGCTGTTTATTAACAATTGATTTACTGTTCTCATTACTGTGTGGCATGTGGCAGTCATTTTCCTGGCTGCTCATCACAAACATTCAGGAAGATTAAGTACTGAAAAAATTCCATTTCTACAACACTAATGGTGATAAAAATCACTAATATTTTATGAAGCTGCTTTTTTTTCTTTTTTTTTCTGGCAATTTTTCACATTCAGGCATCAGGAGTAAATCATATAAAATTAACAAATTGCAGCTGACAGCTTATTTCAATCAATCATGATTTACAAAAAGGAGCTCTAGGAAAATCCAAAATAGTATTTTATAGCTGTTGCTCTATGTCCGTCTGAAAACACACTTCTGACTTTATGCTTCTGCGAGGCTTGCTCTTTTGTGTGTGTGTGCATGCAAGTGCATACTGGGCCTGATTGCCTGCTTTCTAATTTCAGTTTTACCTCCTGCACCCAAACTGACTGCTGATTGATTGCCGGGTTACAGAGCAAGGTAAATTTTAGAAGTAGATGAGGCTTTGAAAGCACATTGGAACGTTGTATTTTATCCTACTGTGTGAGCAAATGCATTTGGCATACAAAGTACCTCACTAAGCTGCAGCCACATAGCACGTCTGGTTGATTTGGGTTCACGTTGCTTTGTCATACTGTAAAACATCAGCTCTCTCACTGCAGCTGTGACAAGATTTAAGGCCAGTAAGCCTTGTCTTTTACAGAGGCATAATTTCCTTCTCATCTGAAAAGTTCCCTTTTGGTTCCTCATGCTTACGTCCTTCTCTTGTGGCACTGAAGGAGAAACTGAATTGGGAAGAGGGTGTAATGGATGCACAAGGAGCATTTCAGATGTGGATATTATTGACTTTTGGAGACTGCATATGAAACAGAGAATACTGCAGAGAAGTGATGAGACTGAAGCATCTCGGTGCCAGAAAGGATGGTGCCATTCTTGGGCAGGCACATGGTCATACAAAAAAGGGGGCCTATGGTGCTACAAGCATGGGCACAGAAAGGTAAAATAATTTTAATGTCTCTCTGACAAAAATAATCATGTACCCAGAGGCCAGCCAGGAGCTTGAGAACAAAACCAGCAAAAGAGTTTGAAGATAGTAAGGTAAGGCAGATAGGCAGACCACCAGTACTTTGACACCATAGTTTTTATTTGACTAGAAACCTAATATTTCTGGCAGAAGCCTGATTTTATCGCCAAATTTCCGAGTAACCTAAGAGTTTGGCCCATAAGAAAGAAAGCAAGTGGAAGGTAACCACCACATAGTCACACTTCATTTCTAGCAAAAGTGAATGAACTTTAATATGGGATACATATTTATAAGAGCCAGAAGAAATAGAAACAGCCAAGTAGTATTTTCCTAATAACTCAGCATTCTTGAGACATTTTTGTTTCTTAGTTAACATCTGCAATATCCTGAGAGGCTAGCAACTATTTATTTTCATTATTTGTTAAGTATTTCATCCAGCGTTACCTATTTAAAAAGTGTCTGCCTATTTTCAGCTCTCTGTTTAGACTTCCCCTGTATTCAGTGAGGAAAGACAGGTCAATTGCCCTCACTGCCTCTCTCCACTGATAGGGAGAATTTAGATGAATAATTCTGCCTAACTCTCTGTCTGATGCAGAAAATTCACAGAAAGAAATTTTACCCTTAGTAATTGGTGAAGCATAAGAAGCTGAAAAGAAAGGTAAGAAAGCATGCTGAAAATAAGGTTGGAGAACACAGGCACCATTGTTCAAGTGAAAAAATATCTGTTAAGTCTCTGAGGGGCACTAAAAACCAGTCAAATACTTTTTTTAAAATTAATAAATAAATAATATGAGGCAAAACCAGCAAAATTTTAGACTGACTGCCTGGCTGTCTAAAATTTAGATTCTACTAAATGTCAAAAGGGAGGTGACTGAAGTCTTCACATTTTAGATCAGACTCTGCTCTGAACTGTTTTCATATAACATTACTGAAGTTATGAGTACTGCATAGGTATGAGGACAGAATTTGAATCTCATGTAATGCAGAGTGAGATTATACACTTTCATTACCTGGAAAGTGATATGATGGGAATAAAATAGAGTTTAACTATATGGTTCTTAAAGTCTTAGAAAATTCTGGAACATGGCTTTTCTTCAAAGTTGTGCAATGTTTGCTTGTTGGTAAAAGAATAAAAATGCATACTGAAATTCTCAAAGTTTCAATATGCAAACAGCTTTATTGCATTTGGCAAAGACTGTCTTTAACTGATTAAAATAGAGTGCTCATCCTTCTGTTCTGACATATGGAAAGGCCAGAAATGGAGAAGGGAGCTTTCTGTCCTGACTGGGACTCCTTGGATTGCCAAACGCAGACACATCCTTTCCAGCAATTTTAATTCATAAAGAAAGGCGATTAGTTGCTAGACTAAGCTTTGCTTTTCTTTCCAATACGCTAACAAAAGATTAGATAATTTCACCAGCAGAAGGTTTGGGCTCTTTGGCATTACTGGCAAGCTATGATCCTTTACATTCTTTGTATATTTTACTTTCCCATTTTTAATCTCCTACAGAATTTAACAGCTCTCCTTTAAATGCTGGAATCCTGATACCCATTACTATGGTTACAGATCCTGAAACTTGTCCATTTCACTTTCTTTTGAACATAGATGTAATAGCAATAGCAAATACCACTGTGCTGAGTACCCACCAAACAGGATACACCATGCTAATGCTAGCTGGGCTGTAATGGGTATCGGTACAATACCAGTAATTACTCTCATTTAGCGTATCTGCAGTTACTAGACTTGTCCTTCATAGTACAATAAATGAAAACAATTATTTATTCAAACAGAGATGAAAAGTGTATTTCAGATAAAAAAATCTACAAGCCAGGTTAGCAAAAGACTACCATAAAGACTTTTCTTTTCAATTAAGTATTATTTCTTCACAAAACAAACTGCAGACTCTTAAAAAGTTTTATTAGTATTAAAACCAGATATTTGTTATTATTCTTATTATTAGCAACAAAGCAACAGGATATTTGTACGAATATGGTACCTAATATTCCTAGACAAGAGCTGCACTACACTGAGAAGAAAAGCAAGCACTTGTTATCCTGTATTACCATATATTTCACTTTTATAATTACTTTCACCAGAAGATATGAGGATGTGTGTCAGGTGAAATGCACTTAACTCTGGTGAGATAAATTAGATCCCTTCTCCATGGATCCCTATTTCCTTTTACAGCCACAGAAAGAGCAGCAGGATAGTTTGTAGAGTAATGGTGTGAAGTGCTCTGACTCAGATGTTATCACACAAAAGCAGCACATTTTCTGCTGTTAAGCGGTAACACATTGAGAGTGTCCTGCTTCATCCCACTGGTGCCCTCCTCTCCTTTTTAGTCCGTGCTGTCACTGGGCACTGTGTGGCAGGTATTGCTTGCTGGAAAGGTCACAGATTTGTGTGGCTAGTCATCTCCATTCAAGCAGCATCATGTGTCAAAGTGAAGTCTGATGGCTTTATGGAAGACTGGATGACTGTTCTTTATGAGATTTGGAAAAAAGACAAAAAAGATTTTATTTAAAGCTCACATTTTATGTGATGGTAGAGCACCCTGTTGTATTTTCTTCTCTAAAGCACTTCCATCATAATAGAGAGTAGTAGCTTTTGGGGGAAGAAAGTGGTTAAGCAAATGCACACACCAAAGTGCACTAAAGACTCTTATGTTTTACTTGCAAATAACGTGTAGTCAGTTCAAGATTATTGGTGCAATAGTGTTTGTGTTATTATAGTGGTGAAGGGGCTATGGGGTTGTTTTTGATAGAATCTGCTCATGTTCTCCTAAAACATGTTGGCAGTTCAGGATTCCTGCTCTGATAGCTTCTGGGCCCAAGTTTGCCACATGTTCTCGTGGTTTGCATGACATTCTTATTTCAATAGATGGGCTTTCATTTAAGTACCATAGTTGTCATCTTCCTCCCTGTTCACTTGTGAGCACCTCAGAGACTTTGCCAAGAAAACTGGGGGAAATGTGTGCACACATAAGGGATAGATTAAATCAGGGGTGAAAAGCTATTAAACCAAACATGCGATATGACTGCTGCCAGCAGTGAGATCTGGAAATGGGTCAATGAGAAGAAGCACAACAGGAAGGTTGGTCTGAAACCGTTTTTGCTATAGCTGGAAGAAGTGTTGCACATCTGCCTAACATATGGCCAGACCATTTCCGAGTGTGAAATATGCATTGCTGCTTCAATTTAGGATATATGGAGGCTTCAGACTGAAGTGTGATTATAACACATGTAACACACACCAAGCTAGCTTTAATCTGAAACTGCATACTGCTGGATACAGCTGCCTAGCAAGTATTCAAGTTTATGTGCAAGCATACTTTGCTCACAGCCAAACCAACTTTCTGGTAGGTTTTCTGCTATTAATTCAGGAACAAAGCAGATGAACAGATTAGAGTTAGCCCAGCTATGTCTGTATGTGCACCAAACCTATGTCCTAATTGCAGTGTAGACATAGTTTTCCTATATGTCAACACACAATGTTAGGGATTGCTAACTTGAATTTACATAGAGTATCCTCCAAGTTGTAATAGTAGGACACATATATTTATGTTCAATGCAATCCAAGGAAAAAAAACCTCAAAATATAATTCCATAATAGATTATTTCGCTGATGCTTTTCAATACACATGCATATTAAAAAAAGAAAAAAAGGAAAAATCCTACCATAAAGAAACATTTACATTGTGGTATATTTTCATAATGCAATTTCAAGGTTAGATGTTAGCAACCATGAAATGATGGAGGAGGACTATCCATAACAGCAAAATAAAAAGTTGTCTTTTGTGTGAAAATCACCAAATCGTAGAATGGTTTGGGTTGGAAAGGACCTTAAGATCATCTAGTTCTAGCCCTGCTGCCGTGGGCAGGAACGCCTCACACTGGATCATGTTGTTCAAGGCTGCAAGTGCACACTGTCTGCTTATTTTCATTTTCTCATTGACCAACATCCCCAAGTCCTTCTCTACAGGGCTGCTCTGAATCTCTTCTCTGCCCAATCTGTAGCTGTGCCTGGGATTGCCCAACCCAGGTGCAGGACCTTGCACTTCGCTCTTTTGAATTTCATAAGGTTGGTATTGGCCCACCTCAAAGCATGTCAAGGTCCCTCTGGGCGGCATCTCTTCCCTGCAGCATATCAGCTGGACCACACAGCTTAGTGTAGAACTAAGCAGTGAAGCAAGATTCAGAAATCAACTGAAGAATTGCATTTCTCTCCTGAAAAGAGAAGTTTCTGTCTTAGGAATGGGCAAGACAGGCTCGTCATGGGTAGCCTAGGCGCATTTAATTCTTCCTCAAAGCAAGCGGATGGACTATAGGATCTTTGAAGTCTTTTCCAGTGCTATGCTACTATGATACTTTTATTTGTTTTCATTTGTGTTAAAGGGATTTAAGCTGCTTTTGCTGAGCATTATACAGGATCTAGAACAAGAGAGCTCTTTCTCTGATGAATTAACAGTTTCCATGCCCTGAGGGTCTTAGAGTTCAGCTGCAGACAGAAGAAAGCATAAAAAGAAAGTTCATAATGACAATCACAGCACTCCATTTGGCTTTTCATAAGCATAACTTTAACATTTTTTTGCTCCCTTCTGTAAGGACCTTTCTTATTTACCTACCTTAAGTGATTGTTAACATAAGAGAATAATTATGAACACACAAAGATTAGTGATCATTCTCATCTTTGCAACAGAATTTCATAACTTTGAGTAAGCTGTTTTTACAGTTTCACCTTACAGTTTTAAGGTGAATTTTGTCCCCTTCATTATTCTCACATTTTTTCTTTGATAACCAAGATTGCATCAATGTAGTTGTATAATTGTTAAAGCAGATCCTAGCAGGGAGAGTTCTTTTTCAACACTGCTTTGAATAACGGATATTCAGAGCTGCCCTTTCATTTTGATCTAGTTTTGTAGACCTGCCATCAGTGTCTGGCCTACGGGCAACAGTGATGAACAGGAAATGAACTATACTCAACATTAAACTTTTTTTCTTCCTGTAAGCTAATGAAACATGTAGAAAACAAAATACTGGCTTGCAAACAAAAGCGGAATAACTTGTTTTATGTTAGTACAGGGGGATATTCCCCAGCAGAGGAGTGCAGAAGGATGCATTCTTTTCACTCTCGACAGTAGCTAAATGCTGAGCCAAGCAGTGGCTATAGAATCCCATGAGTCCACTTCAAAGGAAAAAAGGGATTGCTGCTGCCCCAGGTCAATGGCACTGGAGGCCAAGGATGTTAGACGGGGTGTAGCCTTCTGCCTGGCAAAAACTAGGGCAAAAAGAGATGGTGCAATTCAGGTACAGGCTGTTTCTAGATGCTCTTTAGACAGATGCAAGGTTAGTAGTCCAGAGAGCATAGACATACATTTGAGCCCAGGTTATAGTGTTTGATGGCTCTTCAGAATGTTTGTCTTGTCCTGCTGTTATCAAATCCATTTTGCTAAAATTTATTTTAGGTTTTTGCTCTCCACTGATGCTATGCATGTCTCTGCATTTGATAAGAGCTTGAGTGACCTTCACATTGGTTTTGCCTGGAGACTTGCTTCTCTCCAGAACTTTTACATAGCTTTTGTATAAAACAGGAAAAAGTGCTGAACCTCAGCAACAGTCCCACACCAGCTTTTTTTGAAAGTAGCAATGAGATAATATGGATGAATTTGTTTAATCTAAATGATTTTCAAATCTTAAAAAACTGCAGTTGCAGTGTAGCACACACAAATGAACATTTGCACTTTCTCTCCTGTGCTAGATTAGGCATTGTGTTATTATGATATGAGATCTTGAATGAATTAAAAATTAAAAATACATTTCCATATGTAGATGATCAAATAATTGTTTTGACAAACTATATTATGAGTTCAGCTTGGCATCACAAAAATAGCCACACCAACCTTTTTTCTTCTCATAGTCCCTTGAAATGCAAGAACACCTTATATTTTAGCTGTCATCTTAATGGTAGATATTATTATAGGGGAAAAAGAGCTAATATCAACTGCTTTTAATTTAGGCAGGATTTCTCTTACATGAAGACAGAGAATTTTTCTTCTATAACCATTTTGACTGGAAGTCACAGGGCCCTTGCCAAGAAGTTTCAATTATGCTTTTAAAATATAAATCCTAGGAGTCTTGAAATTACAGGGTGTGGGTAGCGATATGTTAAATGTTTTACAAGTGAGGAGAAATTAGCGCATTTTGGCTTATCCTCAGTGCTATTAAGAAACAAAACTGTTCTTTTGTTGTAGGTAAAAGCAGTTTGTTCCAAAGAAGTTTGTAAAAACTGAAAAGTGTTTTCATATAATTCTGTGAAAATGACACACAGATAACTGCAGAATGTGGAAAATAAAGCCAGCCGCAGAGCCTCACCCAGGACATGTTCATCTGGAGGACATGGCGTAAACACACCGTAGGATGTTTTGGCTACTAGAGCAACCATGGGATTATTTGGGGTGTGTTTTAGTTCTACCCACCTAACACATTTCCCATGTGGTATTTGGGTGGGGGAAATGAAAAACTACCCCCTTGTCAGGTATGAAACTATTTCCTTTTGTCAGTTTGAGGTTAAATGTATGTCTTTGTCAATTGGGTGGAGAACACTAGCAGCTGCAGTCAGTCTTGAAGGAGAGAGTATTTCAGTTGAGGCAGGGAGGATTTCTCCACACCTTAGAGTTGTTAATATCAATACTGACTGGGACAAAAGATTCTGTGCCAAGAGATAGTATAAAGACTATTCAAAAAGCCTTCCTTTGAGCACTGCAAGTTACAGTGCAGTTCTGCTGTCAGTAATTACATGTTTGTTAGTGATCAATAGCAAAATCACCCATGTATCATTCAGCTTGGCTGTGATCAGATGGCTGTATTTCTGTCACATTAGCCAGAGTACACATGCCAGTGTTTATTCTGGCATAATATTGTTTTCCAGAGACAGGAGAACAAATGTTATCAACTCTGATACTAAGATGGAATAGTGAGGATGAGCAATACCTACTCTGATACAAAGTCTGTTGGCACAAAGTTAACCCTTCAGCTATTTTTGAAAAAATTTAAGCCAGATGAATAACATAATATAGAATCAGCCTTTTACATCATATGGCTTTGTCTTTTTGAACCAGTATCAGGAGCCCTAAAGCCAGCATTTGCTGTCTTATACACCTATGGCCTCAAGTAATAAAACACACACAGCTCCTAAAGTGCCGTTATAATGGGTACATAAATCAGTGCAGTTCAGTATAACTGAAAAACCTGCCAGGTAAATATAGCAAGAGTCACATTCAGAGTTGCTGTAGACGCTTGCTGAAATGGGAATATGAAATCTTTCAGATGCCTCAGTTCTTAGGGCAGTCAGTGAGTTTATTACATTTCCTTTCCTTCCACTGTTGAAGTAGAGCTTAAAACCTAAATTAGTAAGAATGAGACCTTAGTATTTCATTTCGGTAAGCTTTCTTTAAAAATATTGTGTGGAATCTTTCATTTTTCCTTAATTAGCATTAACAATAGTAAACTGCTAGTACCTTTCTAACCAAAGCATTAGCCTTTGGAGCAGTGTAAGAAAGAAAGGGGAACTTTCTGTTCCCAAGTGTATTATTTTAGAATGTAATTTGTGGGAGGAAGGGAATACATTCCTGTTGCACTCTGAATGCTGAAAGCAAAATGGTCCACAACCGGGATTCCTAAGCACAACTGCAAACTACAAATCAGCAACAATTTTTAAAACAGCCATGGCCTAATTAAAATTAGTGCACATTCGGCTACAACACTGATGTTGGAGGAGCTGACAAACGTTATCATACAATAAAATCATCTTCAAATTACTAAACTCAGTTAAAGGGTAATGGGGAAAATAAAGGCATCTGTGATAAACAGGACATGAAAATAAGGTAATTTAATGGTCTTTTCTCTAAAGTCTGTAAATCAGAAGAACTGATGACTAAAGAAGATGTGAATTGGATACCCCAAAATGTAGGCACTCACCCTAAAATCTGTATTACTTTTTCCTTTAAGGTTTCTTTTTCAAGGTGATGTGTGCTCACTATTCATAGGACTACCGGGAATTTAACTGTCTATGGTTGGATTTCCCTGTGAGGCTCAGGCAACAATTCCTGACATTTCTGTTATTGTCCCCAGAGTCTAGGGGACTTAGAACTACCATGCACAACTCATAAATTGAATGCAAACTGTGTCAAAGAGCAAAGCTCATGATCAGAAGCTACTATGAAAATTTGGCATTACCTTCTTTCCCCTCCCTCTCCCTGGGGTCATCTAGAATTAGATTTCGGTGTTTCCTGTTTCCAAATCTTCTGTTCAGTAAGATGTGTTTTGCTGCCTTGCACTTGACATTTCACAGCTGTTCAACAGGATATAACAGCTATTACAATACCTGACAAATTAAATTTTAAGGTAATCTGATGGATTTCTTTAAGCAGGTAAGATTTTATCTTGCAATTTGTTTCACATGGATAGGGCTCTGCATAGGGTAGCACTCACAAGGGAGAAAGGATTAAGGATGCATTCATGCATACTAAAACCGTAGAATATTATAAGCAACCTGGCTCTTCACTATGTTGACCCCTACCTTTTGTTCTATTATATCTACTTCTGATATCTGGTAAGAAAGCCATGTTCCTAACCTAACAAAGGCATCCATGTGTTCCATTCTTAAGCCATTAACAGATTCCTAGAATTGAATACATCAAAACAATTTTGTATTTTTTTTTTCCAGACCATCCCAACTAAGCAAAGAACATCTGTTTGCGCTGAAAACTGAGCTCATTTTTAAGTATATAGCTAAGCAATGGCATTAATTTTTAACTTCCTTTATGAAATAGTTCAGAATAAGCAAAGCTCAGTAATCCAGAAATGAGCAGGAGATAGAACTTGAAAAATTGGTCCAGTTTGTTTCTAGGATATGAGATAAATCTGTGAATCTGAAAGCACTTCCCACCCTTCAGAGATAAAAAGGTCCGGACACATCCTTTCATTCTGCAAACTTGCTGATCCAAAGACAGAGAAATGCTTTAAAAATCAAATCTGAATTGCTACTTTTCTTAGGTCATGTGTCCTGTTTTTAGGAAGATTTACTGTCAGAGTATTCAGATTATCGGACAAAAAAAGTGTCACTCTTGCTAATGTAAAGAGTAACTTTGTTCTGTCAAATGGCCAGTGGCGCTTGTCTTCCATTTTTTTTATTGACCTGTGATATACACTTCTAAAAAATCAACAGAAGTCATCTATAGACCAGGGGGATGCTCTGTAGGAAGAAAAAATCAGCAAAAGCTTTGAGGATTTATGTATCAGGCTAAGGCATCAACCTCATGTCCTACTGAGGCTCTTTAACTCATGCTACCTTGTAGAATATAAATCTATAATGGGAGAAGTACCACAGATGCTGTAGTTTGCAAAATCTAGAAGAAACAACAGAGGCAGAGGAGATATAAAAGGATAATTTTGCTTATGCAAAATAGCAGCCTGAAAAATAAAACCAGGAAAACAAACAAGCAGATGGAGAAGGCAAAGTCTGCAAGACACAGCTGTGCAAAGTATTTAAACATCCAGATGCAAAGCAGCTTAAGGGTCAGGGAAAAGGAAAGGATGCAGAATGCTCTCAGCAGCTCTGTAGCATAATTGAGTAGTCTTCTTTGAAATTTCAAACTTCAAACACATTCATGATTTTGATTGTCCAGGTTTCTGTCAGATTTAAAAGGAATCTCAGCTTTTGTTAGAAATCCAAAATCCTGAGACACCCAGGCACCTTTTAAATATGGGTTTGTTACTATTTACAGAGGAGTACAACAAATAATGCATAGGAAAAAAGCTTTCTAAGTTGGTCTTTACTCAATTCCCTTCTAGCAAAAGGAATAATAATTTTTTTTTTAGAATAGTCAAAATTATTTTCTGAAGCACTTAGTACCCATAATAATAATTTACGCTTTTACGGTATACTGACTTCATCTAAGGGATTTGAATGCTTTATGAATGTTAATTAGGCATCTGCAGGCATCTATTAGGCACCACCAGTTGCTAGATGATGATTTCGGTCTATCATTAGCTCAGAAGATTCCACCTGCTTATTTTGCTTAGTATGCTGTAAAGGGGACTGGGGAAGGGTATTAGCATACTGAAATGTGGGAAAGATGTCTTTGTTACAGTAGCCACAGTGGAAAGCATTAACTTAAAATGAGTTCCTGAATGAGATTTTATTACTGCTTTTATTGATTATCTTCCTGGGCTTGGGACTCCCTCCTGAGCTGGCAGATGTCCCTTCATGTCATGTCAGTAAGACAGATTTTCATTGCTACCCTCAGTCTTGTCTGAGGTTCTTCAGCCATTTTAGGATCTTATTCAAAGCTGCAGATCCATTTTATAATCCAGCTACAGAGACAGCTGGTGGAAGTGCCCATAGAGTCACTTTCCATCATTTATCAGCGCTTCTGGCTAAAGAGGGAGATCCGAATTGATAGGCGATTAGCAAATGTGATGGCCACCTACAAGAAGGGCCAGAGGGAAGAGTCAGGGAACACCAGGTGTGTCAGTCTGACCTTGGTGCTGGGGAATGTTGTGCATCATCATGAGTGCCATCACATGGCATGTACAGGACAACCAGGTGATCAGGCCTAATCAGCACAGGTTTATGAAAGCCAGGTTCTGCTTGATTAACTATCTTTCCTTGTCCTTCTGTGACACAATAACCCACTTAGTATATGAAGAAAATGTGGTGGATGCTGTCTACCTGGACTTTAATAAAGATTTTGATGCCATTCCCATGTCCTACAGCACTGTCCTGAGGCCAGCTGTATGAGATTCAGTCAGGCAAAGTGCTGGATCCTGTGCTTGTATGATGCCAACCCCTTGCAACACTACGGGCTTGGGAAAGAGTGGCTGAAAAGCTGCCTGGCAGAAAAGGACCTGAGGGTGTTGGTGGGCAGGTGGCTGAACATGAGCCAGCTTATGCCCAGGCAGCCAAGAAGGCCAATGGCATCCTGGCCTGTATCAGCACCAGTGGCCAGCAGGGCCAAGGCAGTGATCATCCCCTGTACTCAGCCCTAGTGAGGCTGCACCTGGAATCTTGTGTTCAGTTCTGGGCCCCTCACTGCAAGACAGACATTGAGGTGCTGGAGCAGGTCCAGAGAAGGGCAACAAAGCTGATAAAGGGTCTGGAGCACAAGTCTTATGTGGAATGGCTGAGGGAACTTGGGCTGTTTAGCCTGGAGAACAGAAGGCTCAGGGGGAACCTTATATCTCTCTACAACTATCTGAAAGAAGGCTGTAGTGAAGTGGGTGTCTCTTCTTCCAAGCAACAAGTGATAGAACAACAGGAAAAGGTTTCAAGTGGAGGTTCATATTGGAAATTTGGAAAAATTTCTTCACCAAAAAGATTGTCAAGCATTGGAATTGACTGCCCAGAAAAGCGGTGGAGTCACCATCTCTGGAGGTATTTAAAAGATGGGTAAGTGTGGTGCTTAGGGACATGGTTTAGAGATGGACTTATCAGTGCTAGGTTAATGTTTGGACTTGGTGATCATAAAGGTCTTTTTGAACCTAAATAGTTCTATGATTCTGTGATTCAGTTACTAAGTTATTAATCTTTCCTTTGCAGATGAGTAACTGCATTTAAAATGAGCTCCAAACTCACTATTTTTTGGGACAGATTTCTAATCTTCTTACAACGAACTTTAGAAACAAGGTAAATAATAAAAGAGAGCCAGAGGCAATGAAAATTGAGCTAGCAATTCAGGTGGGAACTGCAGCCTAGTATAAGCATGGTACTTAAACAAATATACTGCAGTAGCCTGCATTCCTCATAAGAGAGGCCTGCAAAGCCTCTTACAAAATTTTGTAATTAAGGCAAGAAAGTGCATTTAGACGGTGAAAACTGTATTTCCTATGACAAGAGAGGCAAAGAAAAAAAGGCAATATAAAAGGATTTTGATAGTGCTGTATAAGGACACTCTTCTGATTCTAACTATAACTTTTAAAGGGTATTAAAGTCATCTTTTAGTGACGTGGCTGGATTTAACTTACAAGTTCTTTCTGCAGATTCAAAGATACTAGCTTTCACACATTCATATGTTTACATTAACATTACATAAAACATTACTGTTTCTTAAAAATTATTTTGCATGCTGTGGGATGAATATTAAAATTCAGGTTCTGACTTTTCAGGGTATTTCACTACATAGAAACAGGAGGAAGTCCTGAGGTCCCGGTCATATCATTAGGTTCTAACTCTCATGAAATGCCGTTGTCATACGAAAATCTTCCCATGAAAGCTGTTTTATCTCGGGCAAATTTTGTGTAGATGCATCCAACACAACTAATACTATACTGTGCATGGCTGGGTGGGACAATTAATAAAAGTTATTTGTATGAGTAACATGGGCAGAATCAGCCTGTGTTTTCTAGTTCTAAATATTGATTATAAAACTTGCAAACTTTGCTGGACCAGGGAAGTTTATCTTCAAAATGCATCAGTAGCAGTGTCTTAGACATATAAGAAAGCTGCTGGGCTGATCTGTATCTTGATAAGGACTCCTGCATCTGCTAGTCTGTAGAGAATGTATTAAGGCTGTATATCACAAAATGCTGTTCCAGAAAGCTGGAAGTTTTGTCCTGGTTTAACACAGGACAGCTACAGTACAGCTACAGTACAGCCACTGCCATGTGTGCAGGGCAGGGCTGGTAAAGCACACTGGGTATCTGGGAGACAGCATAGCTGCTACCATGTAGCCTACTGAGATCCTCTCATGTCTAAGAGGTGCCCGTCTGGTCCCAGGCTGAATCTTGCATTCTTGTCTTTGAACCATACATTGCAGTTCTCTCCATAGGCTAATTTGCCCAGAAACATGAGGTCAGAGACAGTGCCGCAGTTGAGAGCCCAGTCCCAGCCTGGCTCACCTCCTGGCATTTCTGCTCCCCAGCACAGCACAGACATCTCAGCTCTCCTGGGGTAAACGCATTCCTTCTTGGTGGCTCATGGTGGGATGCGAGCAAGTGCAGTTCAAGAACTCCTGATCTGCATGTAACTGCAACATCATTTCCTTGTTATGAAATGAATATGAAATGAATCATGCTTTCATTCTTCAGACTGTTACCAAAGAAAAAAAAAAGAAAAAGGAAAAGTGTGACTATAAACTACATTCCTTTTTCCTTACATTCAAGTAGTGAAGCTAAAGTCAAAACACTGCTGAACACGGAATCAATTGTTACTTTACCGTCTACCTAAGGAAAACATGACCACCAAGGAAAAAAGCCCCACGTACATATTAGGCAAAGCTATTTCAAAATGTATCAACTTTTTTAGTTCTTAAAATCCCTTGGATCCCACCTCTTTTTCTCCTGTTTCCTGTCATTGCTACAGCAAACCTTTTTGGTGAGCAAACAAGATTTCTTTTGTTAAAGTGAAAACTTTGTGCATGATACATTTTTTTTCTTTGAAAGAGCTTCAAGCAGAATATTGTTTTCAGAGCCTTTTCTTCCTACATCCTCTTCCCTCCCCAAACCCTTTTCCTGAGAGAAATCCTTGTTCATGGTAGCCTACTCTAAACAAAAGAAAGACAACATCAAAGTAATTGCTTGAAATATAATCGATGACAGACTTCTTCATGCGCAACACTTAGCAATGTGTTCACCTGCATATAATATTTTTGCACACTTTGTTAATGCCTGGAAAATAATAATCCCTTGGAAGGAAAAAAAAAAAGACAAAAGGAAAAATACACAAGTTTATTACTTAAAAGAGCTTGAAGCATGTAAGGTACATCTAGTGTTTTTACAAACATGGTGTGTGTCTGCATCTAACCAGTTTCTTCCAGCCAATTTTGATATCTTGCCCCTTGCAGATTCTGTGTTTGAAAGATGTTACCATACACCTCTCTATATGATATCACATATTTCCTGATAGTTGTTTTTTTTTTTCCACAGCATACCCAGAATGTTGCTTGGGGGCCTGTTTTGCCTTTATCCATTCTTATCTGGAAGTTTTTTTTGTTGTTCATTTTTTCTTGTTTTCATCCATGGTTTTCAAAATTGAAACAGATATTCTAACAGCAGACAAAAAAGAGTATTTAACCTACTCTGGCCGTCTCCACCTTTCTTTCTCCAGATCCACGAGACAGGAGAGAGAACAAGGACATAGGGACAAGTTCAGGCAATTTGCAATCACAGCAATACTAGTTGACCTTAAACTGCATGCTTTGGTTACTACTAGTAGTCTAGAGACTGTTTCTTACTATTCTAATTTTTTTTTTTTTTACTATTATTATTTGAGACCAGAAGTGGGAAAAAAACCCCAAAACCCCACAACAAAAACAAAAATAAAAAATCTCCATAAAAAAAGATAATAAAAATATGTAAAAGAAGGATTTTGAAATAATTTTGCTCAATACATTTTGGTTCTTTGAAAAATGTAGCTTGTGCTATTCATCATTAATATTCTTACCTCTTCTCATGTGTAACACTTGTATCTTCGTCTCCCAAAGGCTACTTAAACTATTTGTTTTATCATTGCAGAAGGACACATTGTCCAGGTAAGGCTCAAGGGAGACTGTGAGTATCTCTCAATGGATTTATGATTTTTGATGATTTTTTTTTGATGATCATGTTTTTGATTTTGATGATCATGGAGAAAATAAATGATGACTTGTACTTAAGTACATGACTTCATGGTTAATGTCTATAGCCACATGATGTTGTTATTGCACTTCTTCACTTTTCCCCTTCTGTGTTCTACTCATTCATATTCAGACTTCAGCTGAAAGTCTCATTCTTTGAAGTAGTGGTTGCATGAGACTGAATATAATGACGTCAACCTTGATCCAAACACGCTTGTTCTAGCTCACTGCAAATAAATAATAGCAGAAACGGTAGTTTAAAGACATTGGGTGGGATCCTGTACATGTAATTTAAGAATATAATTGCACTTTAATTATAGACCCTTAGGGCGAAATTGCAGATAAATACACAGATGTCTCAGGTCAGCTGTTTATTGAGGTTCTTTTTATATTTGTTGGACAAAAAGAGGCACTTAAAGACAAAAATCAGATCTGTTTTAGGATGAGATGCCTCACTTCCTCCAAAGGAAGAAGAGGAATTTTGTTGTTATAGAACACAGATGAGTTCAGGGGGTTTCTGTCTCACTAAGCTCACGTTGTTTACATGCGGAATGCAGGTCTTAGGAGAAACGAGATACCACTATGTGGCTGGTGACTCAGAATTTTCAACGAAGTTATGAGTACCAGCTTCTGATCTCATGACGATGAAAAGATCTTGATACTGATTGAAAAACTTTGAGAAATTTTTCCATGGTTAGATGTAAAACTATCAAAAACTTATTAGCTGGAGAACAAGAAAAGAAGCTCTTAAAGATATTGAGTTCTCTGATATCCCTGGGAACACATGGTCTAATACTTCTAGTTGGGCTGAATACACAATGAATTATTTCATTACCAAAAAAATTTTGCTTTGGGAATATATGTTCTTCTTACAGATGACCTTTTTCTACTATATAGGAAAGACAAAACATATTTGACACTATCTTTTAAAGTGTAGTAGTGTTTTGAGAAATTCAGAAGAAATGTACTAGGTTTACATGAATTTTTTTTACTCAGTGTGGAGTTCTGGCTGAGACAAAAGTTTGCAGTTGGGCTTGTGGACATCTACAAAAGTTGTGGAAAATGGTGTGAACAAGGCTCAGATATTACTATGGGAGCTGCATTTTGTCATTCAGACTTTTCCATGGTTCTTTCTGCATTTTTGGCAAAGAATGTATCACCAAGTCCAACCAGATGATCATTAATTGGCCTTTGTTCAGCCTGTTCCTGGAATAACATCTTTGACTCATAGTTATATTCACAAAACTCGCAGAAGGGCATTTCAGAGTTAAGATATCAAGTGCACAATTTTGATTTGGACTTGGAATCTATTAAGAGTAACTGCAAATTCGATAAAAGCACACTATCATAAAAATGCTAGAAAACAAAAAATGATTATGCATTGTTTTTAAAATGAAATTTTAGAACTACCAATATTTTCACATTTGTGTGGATGTAAATTAAGGTATTTTGAACTCAGCACCCCTAAATGAAGATGCTGCTGGTCACTGGAAACTTTTGAAAATCTGATCTTCAATGACAATGAATTGTCTGACTATATCTCTCCTTTTCTTAGAATGGCAGTATTGTTCACTGTTGCACTGTGGACCATGAAGAACAGCAGTTTCTTGAGGACTTCTTTTATCTGCGAAAGACGGTAATGCCTTTCACTTATAAATATGTTTTTCTTTGACCTTAGATATATTATTTGACAAGAATATGTAATTGTTGGTTGGAAAGATCCAACTGAATTGCATCTAATATGATTAGAAAGGCATGATAGCCATATAGACATAGGGAGTAAAAATCACACAAGAGAAGAAAGATACATGGCTTTGATTTCACTCTCTAATTAATTGCATTGCCCCAAACTGCAGCTGTATACCATGAAGGAAGGCTTAAAAGTAATTATGTGATGACAGCTACATAGCTATTACGCATTCATCCTAAAGCAGCAACCTTATGTTATGCAATAGATTTTTCTAATATATATTTTATTACTTCTCTTTGCATCATAAAACAAAATAAATTACAAAAATTTACAAAATAGAAGTAAAATCTTTACAGACATATTTTCTTCTGCCTTAAGAAAGAATGCACGTGTTCTTTCTGCAGTATTTCACTTATTCAGACCTGCTCAGAATTTGTCAACTAAAAAGTCACTAACCCTATATTTTTTACTCACTGTTTAACAAATGATCTAAAACCATTCTTTTTTTAAAGATATAATGAGAATGAATCACTTTGAAAATATTTGTTATTTTGAAAACATAAAACTTTACTTTGAATTTGCTTTATCTTTTTGTGGATTAATATTATTAAGAGTTCTCTTAGTGCTGAGAGCTACAGATTTAAAGCAGCTCAGTCTTCTGCAGACATACAGTTTTCATTCTGTGGGTTAAAAATAATGTTATACATTTAGTCTCCTAATAAGGTCCTCAGAATCAATGAAGTAGGGTGGTAAAACTAGGCAAAACATAAGTTATGAGGAATTCATGAAAGGGATGATATTTTCCATTGAGAATTTTCAGGCTGAGTCTGGGACATGTGTCTTAACTGCATCCCAGACATACCTGTTACTTCTGGAAATATATCATAAATCATTCGTACTACTCGTTCTAGGACTTCACTGGTAAAATCATTACACAAATGTTTTTCAGCTTTGTAATATCTAGAGAGGTTGTCTGAAAGCCACATATAAAGGGTATTAGGCTAACCTTCAAAGATTAGGCTATAGAAAAGTGTAAGCAATGAAGAGCTGGAATAATTTAACATCTTTAGCAGGTGCAACTATATATGTACTTTGGTCTGTTAAGATGCTTGGCTACTTGGGCACTTCTACACAATTTTCAAGAGACAGTTCATGATGTGAAGGTGATTTCTGACAAAAGTAAACCACACAGGCCATTAAGTTAAGTTATCCTTAATGTTAATATTTCTGCCCCTTAGTTTTTTAATATTTAAATTACATAAACAATTTGTAGTAATTATCCCAAGAGAGAATAAAAAAAAAAAAAGGGGAGAAAACAAAGATAAGATTCCTTCCAGATTCACTCAAAGCTGAATGACACTTCACAAAAAACCTTCCATTTCGTGCTTTTTCATGAAAGCATTTGATCAAAATATTCATATGAACCTTTTTCCCTTGTCATCTTTTCTTTTTCTCCTTAATTTTTCACACTTTACTTCCCTAATACTTTGCATCATAAAAGTGACAAAATCAATTCTACAAGACAGGAAGGAGAGAAGAATCACAGCACCTCAGCCAAGAATAAAGCATTTAGATGAGGTTCCAAATGGAAAAGTGTAGTTGCTTTGAGGGTTTGGCTTCCCTCTTAAAGCAGGCACAGCAGGCAGATGCAGTTATATCCAGAGGTGCAGCCTTCCAAGGGCAAGTCAGGTACCCAGAGCTGCTTGTCCTCTTGACCTCAGAGGAAGATTACAGTAGCTCCTCTCCTAATTGAAACACCTTGGCTGTGCACTTGGGCTTCAGCAGGATGAATCTGAGCCGAGCAGCACACTGTGAAAGATTTAAAGAACATTTTGGCTCCTTGTGTTTATAAGGCTTTACTGGTGAAAGAAAGTGACAAAAAATGCTCATTTACATGTCTAAAACATGCGCATGATGTGATATAATGTTGAGTAAATCCCTTTAATCCTGTCTCATAACAAACACATTACATAGTCATGCTCAGCATTGCTTTAGGAGTGAATTTTGAATGTGAGCTCATATTCCTCTAAAATCTGTAAAGCTACAAAAGTTCAGAGGGTTAAGTTTGTAACTTAATCTATTTACAGCTCAATTAAAATGCACACCCATCTGAATTTGTCTGATAGAAATACTGAACATGACTCACTAGTTCCGTATTTTGTATTTTATTAAACCCTGTCAAAATACAATTTATAGCTAACCCAAGACAGCCCTGAGACATGAAAGTAGAAATCTTTTGTAGGTGTTATATGACAGATGTTAGTTTGAGTTTGTTTCTCATGTTCAAAATCCATAATTTACATGAGAATAAGCACTCTGATTTCAGCTAATTGATACGTGACTGTAAATGTTGTGTCAATCTTCTCTGTGGCAGGGCAGACACCTTCAATACCACAGGTGCCATCCAAAAGTAACATTCCAAATGCTTTAACTTGCCACCTGTATCAGCCTACTGCTGAGGAAGTTTTAAATTCAAGGGATCCCTTTTTTTCCTCACAGCCCTTAGAAGAACTATACTGATGTAGACATGAACTAAATACTTCACAGTATTCCTGAGCATAAGCAGGGTTTGCTAACACAGAGAAGTTAAGAATAATAGGACCGAGTCTGAAAATAGAGAGGGTAGGATGTCCCAGGCCCAGGTATTATTTTGTAAGGATAAAAAGGACCTTTCTGAGCATTCAGGAAATCAGTCGTCTCTAAAGAGTACAACGAATGGTAGTCCAATTTTAATTACTGGTACTCTAGCTATACAGCATTTGAAATTTTCTACATGTCACCTCCTAAAAGTGGGTTTCTAAAAGAATTCTCTCTGTAAGTGCTGTAAGGATCCAATTAGAGGCAATTGCTTGATTTCTGAATCCTTTTGATCAGCCTGCAGTAGTGTCCCACTTCTGAATTCCTTAGGAGCTTTCAACTTCATTGACAGTTCAGAAATAATGCCTCTGTAGGATGTCACTTGCTGCTCTGAGTTCTGATACACCCTCTATTCAGGCACCTGTACTAGACATTATCAGGCCACAGCAAGGGTCTTTTGCTGATAACAATAAAGCTGCCCCCAAAATAGGAGGACTGGAATTGTTAAGCACTTTCCAAAGCTTCAGCTTTTCAAAGACAAACAGCTGAGTCCTATCTTCAGAGAATTATGGTGTCTTGCTGAAATCAATAAAAAGCTCCCATTTTCACCTTTTTGTATGCTTAAGAGATTCAAGCAAGGAGTATTTGTGATATAATATAGATACAATTATCTTTTAAAAGGAACTCACAGAATAAACATCTCCCATCTTTCTAGGAGGGTGTGATTTACATCACTATATTAAAGAGAAGTGAGGAGAATTCGGCTTTTCTTTTAGCCATTAGGCAAGCTGTGCAAATAGCCCAAACGCATTTTACAATACAGTGGAACAGGTCAATACCATATCCAATGAAATGCCCTGCTTTGTTCACAGAATCACATTTCCTTAATTTTCACTGCATAGTTCCTTCCTTCTTCTGAAAGGCTATGGCGATAAAGAGGCTGGGAAAACATATGTATTTCAGCAGTCATCGTGGTTTCAAATAGCAATATTGGGCTAAATATAACAGTCCACACATCAGAAGAATTCCAAGGCTTCTGACTGTAGAGCGACATTTTTTTCTGTCTTCAGCTGATAAGACACCGCTTGCAGGATATTAAACACTCTCTGACTTGAATATAACACCTTGACTGCAACCTCATTATTGCACAGATCTGAGATTACTTTGTGTTTTTAAAGATGCAGACAGTATGAAAAGTCCCTTCCACTGACCAGAAAGAAAAAAAAATTCAGTTGTGTGTGGCAAATACTGCCTTGTAGTATGCCTTTGAAGATTAAGACTAACTAAGCAACTATCCTTTCAGAAGTGAGTATGGTTCTGGAGTTTCATCTTCGGGAACAGTGGCCTTTGAAGCATAGCATTATTCTTTTTTCACTTGCCTTTTTTATGAATGGCAAGCCAAAACAAAAGTCTTGTTGCTCTAAAAGTTTGGCAGGACTCTGCAATGCCATAGTACTTCAACAAAAATACATTTTTCAACAGTTTTGTCCTTCAGTTTTTTTAAAGCGTGCATGCAATAATATCATGCAAATCTGTCAGGTGTTTGTGAAATGTAGCTATTTAACTGCTTCCTTTCTATAAAAACATGTATTATTTTTACAGCTGATAATAACTTTGCTTTAAGGGTGCTTTAGTTCCAATGGGAATGAAAGAACATGCTGTCAGATGAGTTAGTATTGTTAATATTGTTATAGCAACTGGTTTTAATGGAGAGAGCTCCTGTAGGATTGATTACAGTAGGAAAATAAGAGTTAACAGTTCTATGTGGTTTTGCACCTTCAGTGACTGTGATATCTAAACTACATGTGACTGAAAGATGATCCATGCAAATATAAGGAGCTATATCAATTTAAATCAGTTGAGAATGTTATAGTTACACTTTAAACTAGAATTTATATAACAAAACTTACTTTGTAGGAAAAAAAAAAAATCTAAATACAATCCCAAAATGTAAGTGGAAGATAGTTTTAGGAAAAAACAGATGGATTATTAAAAATAATTGGGTCAAACCCTTCTATTTAAACAAGCTTACGCTGGCTTATCCAGCGTACCTACAGCTTGGTATTTAACATCTTTGTCTTTGTGACCTAGTGGCAATCAAGTGTTCAAAACCAACTTCTGTGATAAACAAGTTTAATTTTATGAGTCACAGACTATTAAATGTTATTTTTAAATGCATCTACCAAGCTGATATGAATGGATTCTTCAGCTACTCCCACAGACTTTTGAAATAACTTATCCCAATTCTTACATGATTTATATCAGAATAAATCAAGAATAATGTGTGGCAGAGGTGTAAAAATTGTTTAGATGAAGATGTAATCAAGGTAATGCTGTAGGGTTTTATTGGGGGGAATATTTTTGGCGAATACACATACTGTAGATAGAAATGTTATCTTTTTCCTAATGTAAAATTTTAATTGATTTATTTGGTCCTTGTATGTTTCTCAAAGGAGAGAAAATTTTATATTGAATATGGATACATGAAAAAATTAAATCTGCGTATATCTTTCTGTGTAAGAAAAAATTAAATCTGAGTCTTAGCTCTATCATCTCATCCCAAGAATTGAAAAATCCAGTTAGTAGAACAGCAATGTAGTCTTTGCATCAGCAAAGTACAAGAGCAGTTACACTGGTGTGAGGAAGATGACTTCCTGAATGTTAGTATATTTCCAATGGGGCAACTTTTGTGTCTAAAAACATGCATGACTATAAATGCTTTTCAAATCTAAGGTTTGAAATGTCTGTTTTGTAATCTGTACTCTACATTCACAATTAGAATATTTCATTAAATTTCCTGGGTTCATTTAAGAAAGAAAGTTGGTTTTGCATTTTTTCTACAAGAGAAACCTGAGCCTGTTTTCACAGAGAGTTACAGAAGCAAAAAAACAAAAAAAAAAAAAGAAAACAAAAACGAAGAGAAAAAAAGGAGCATCAATTAAAGGTTAGTTTTTCTATAGTAACTCACAAAGTCCATTTCCTTCTTGCTCCAAGTAGGTTAAGTCTCCTAACTGTACAGGGAATTCAGTTTTCTGAAAGCTCTTTGATTTCTAATGCAGCGATGTTTCATAGTGCATTGGACATGTAGCAAAGCAAGCATTAACAGTTCTTCTCTCACTGTTTTCTCCATTGGTTGAGCCAAAACTTGTAGCATCAACTCCAAAAATATCCCATGTAACTTTTTTACAAAAGTCAAAAGTGAAATTTTATGAAAAAGCATGCCTTTTTTAGCATCCTTTAAAGATATTCATTTAAAACTTTCACCTGTGTTTCTTAAAAAAAAAATAAAAATAAAAAAAAATCCCATCTCTCTACCAAAAAGATAACTTGGAGGCTGAATTTTAATTTTTCATTCTGTAATTCAATACAGCTTAAGCTTGTATATAGGGCATTCTAAAGTGTCCGATATAAAAGGCAAGCCTCCATGGTTTGCCCGGCACTGGGCATATACAGTTGCTGGCAGGAACAGGTTGCAAAGCAGACCTTTTTCCAGGAATTGAAGAAATAGTCTGAAGAAACTTGATATTATTCTTCAGAATGGTTTAGAAATTCTCTAGCCATCCTGCCGTTTTTTTACTGATGAAGCCACTGGGGTGTGGGTTAAGCAATGGGCACTAAGTAGCTAAATTTTGCGTAACTAGTAAAGACAATTATCTGAGACTATCTCTCTAGTTTCCCCTCATAATTACTTGCTGGGTAAGGGAAGACACAATGGTCAGTGATGATGGGGAGGGAGCATGTAAACCAGGAATACAGTGACTGTCCTTGGAGACCTACTGGATGTAAAATTATATATGCAGCCTGCAGCAACTGGACTGTAATGTATACTTAGCAGAGGAAAAAAGGATTAGAGCCTGGCTATCTGGCAGAGCTTTGTGTTTTGTTCCAAGTCCTGCCTATTGTTTTGAAAGACACGATCTAACATTCACTGATAATTATAAGGCTAAAATTTACAGTGAAATGGCTCCCATTAACCAGCATTTCCTGGTATTTTTAAAGCTAAAACAATATAAAATAACAGCTTTTCTGTACCAGCAGTGAATGAAGATTTTTTTCTGCATCCACTGATTTACTCAAACTGAGATCAAATTGGTTTAGCAACAAAAAAATACTAAAGATGTTGGTGTTTCAATAATAGTGCGAAATCTGTTTGAGGGACCACTGTGGTCAAACAAAAAGTATAGCTTGGAGTACTGTCAGAGGTTGAGTGCTTATGTTTTGGGAAATAATCTCATGATACTGTTATCAATTCTGTGATAAATATTGTGGAGTCTGCAGGAAGTTAGGGCTCTTAGAAGATGTACGGGTCAATACAAGAAGCATAATCACTGTAATATAAGGGTAATGCAAGAAAATTTCAGTGTCACCAGTTTACAGAAGAGCATGAAGCTCATGGGCAGCACAGAAGCAGCTGTGTAGCTTACAGTAAATTATTATATAGGTTTCTTTAAGAGGGGAAGAAAAAAGACAAAACATAGAACTTGATAAGGTCTTCTAATCTATTTGACAGTGGTCAAACACTGGAACAGGCTGTTCAGAGATGTTGTAGCCTCCCTTTTGGAGAGATATTCAAAACCTGACTGGTCAACATCCTAGGCAACAGGTTGTAACTGATGTTGTTTGTCCAGAGAGGTTGGACTAAGTGATCACCAGAGGTGCCTGCCAACCTTAACTGTTTTGTGATTCTGTGTAAGGGCTTCCTACCTAGCTCAGTAACTAACTGGCTGGCTACTATATTCTTCTAATTTATTGTGGAGCTTCTAATTTAATGTATTTTGATAGAAAGAAGTAGTATAAAGTGTTGATCTCTGGCTCCAAACAGGTATAAATGAACAAGTCAGTTCCTTCTTGATGTTGCCTTTCTTTTTTACTTTGCAACTAATTGGTGTGTACTGGATGCCCTCTTTCATCATAGAACCACTCCTCTCTCTTTCTTATCACCTATGGTATTTAATTCAGTTTTAAATAATTTTGTTCAGTCATGGTTAACCATTGCCACTGCAACATCTTAGTTTCCTACACTCCTCTGAACCACCTACATGCTATGGCAAGAGCAACTGGTCTCAACCTGTTCCTACCCTGAACATTTCATTTCATGCTGAGTATGTTGCTGCACTTCTGTTCTATCATTCTAGGCTCTAAAAGACTCCCAACAGACTGCAAAAATCCCAGCAACGTAGCCGAAGGTACAAGCTACTTAGCAGCAATCTAAACGCCTTCAGGCGTCACTTTTTGTCTGCAGCTCAGCATGAGGCTTTGGAGATTTCTGGTAATTAGAACAATGCTGTTAAGGGGCATGTCAGATAAAATCTGCCATGTCTCCACTATCTGAGGCCTCATTACCTACATTGTTCAAAGTTGCTCATACTGTCTGCTTGGAAGAGAGGAAAGCCCAAGTCTGCAATTACTTCTCTACATGCTTGAAGCCTGATAAGGCTTGGCTTTCTTTAACACCTCATTTACTAGGAAAGAAACATTGCTAAGATCTATATTTTTCAGATTCGCATTTTTTCAGTCTTTGGCAATGTCACTATGACCCTTTTATTTTCCTTTCTCCAAACTATAGACAGCTTAACCTATCTTCCGTTGGTGTTGTCACACGATAGACATATTTCCCCACCTAAAGCTCCACAGTTAGGGGTTCGGTCATAACTCTCATTTCTTTCTCACCTGCATCAATGCTGGGCTAGGATAGTCATAAAGTTTGACTTCAGCAGCCTGTAAGGTTGAGGAACTTTACATGTTTTCCCAGCAAGGCAGAAGGAACAGTGTAGTAAAAAAAAATCTGATGGTGAGTCAAAGCAGCAAATAAAATATAATTTTAAACACTGAAGAATAATGGTAAAGTCTGTAAGTGTAATGTACTTAAGAAAAAAATTGTCTCTACTATATGCAATTGCTGATAGGCCCTGAAGTTGTTACTACCAGAAAAAGAGATCTTGGAGTTTTTCTAGTCAGAAATGAGAACCTCGGATCAGTCATCAGCAGGATTCAGAAACACAACGCATGAAACAAAGTTTTTAGGAGAAAACTCAAAAAGGTTAGGAGAAAACTCAAAAAGGTTAGGAAAAAAACGAAAATATTTTGCCTCTTTTCTCTTCTTCTCCTCACTTCCCTCCCTTCTCCTGCCACCCCTTGGCCTCCTCTATCCTCCTGTGATGGGTTATAGTTAAATCATAGAATCACAGAAGAGTTAGGGTTGGAAAGGACATTAAGATCACCTAGTTCCAATCCCCCTACCATAGGTAGGGACACCTCACACTAAACCGTGACACCCAAGGCTCTGTCCAACCTGGACCTGAGCACCACCAGGGATAGAGCATTCACAACTTCCCTGGGCAACCCATTCCAGTGCCTCATCACCCTCACAGTAAAGAACTTCCGTCTTAGATGCAATCTAAACGTCCCTTGTTTACGTTTGAATCCGTTACCCCTTGTCCTATTGCTGCAGCCCCTAATGAAGAGTCCCTCCCCAGCATCCTTATAGGCCCCCTTCAGATACTGGAACGCTGTTACGAGGTCTCCAGGCAGCCTTCTCCTCTCCAGGCTGAACAGCCCCAACTTTCTCAGCCTGTCTTCATACAGGAGGTGGTCCAGCCTCCCGATCATCCTCGTGGCCTTCCTCTGGACTTTTTCCAACAGTTCCATGTCCTTTTCATGTTGAGGACACCAGAACTGCACACAATACTCCAAGTGAGGTCTCACAAGAG
>WYDI02032861.1:0-31251 GCA_009867235.2 Psittacus erithacus
AACTCTTTGTGTGTGGCCATCCAGCCAGTTCTTTATCCACCGAGTGGTCCACCTATCAAATTGATGTCTCTCCAATTCAGAGACAAGGATGTCATGTGGGACAGTGTCAAATGCTCTGCACAAGTCCAGGTAGATTTTGATTTTACAGATAATCCTAAACTCCAATGTTAAGGTTTGTTTAGCACAGATTTTCTCACAGGCATCCAAATCCGAAGACACTTATCCAGCTACAAGCACTCTTCCCTGCTGAATCAGGTACTGGCTTTAGCATCGTGAGTATAAACAAGATAAAGGACAATGTGTATTGGAGATCAGAATTTGAACTCAGTGGATACAGGTTTTAAAATCATTGCAAATGATGTTAGTACATTCACCAATGGCTTTGTAACAGAAATACTAGAGGAAAAGACAAGTGCAGATGCAATGAGAGCCACATGGATTGTTAATGGCATTTAAACCCAGGAACTCAGTGCTGAAAAAACATTACTTCCAGAGGAACAACTCACTTTCCAGTTACTCTATAGCTCACAAACCTGCTTATGGAGGTCAGCCACTGGAATTAGAGAAGCATGCTGATGTCTTATTCTGCTCTTATTTATAGTGTGTGTATGAATGATGTGGAGATAATGCAGCTGCTGTCACTTTTAAGCAGACAAGCCATTTAATCATGAAATATTGACTGACTTTAGAATATATATATTACAACTGTAATTATATAGTAGATGATTTCACTGATTTAGTTCTTTGAATTGAGTATTAGAAAGTAATCAAAATTATTTTTTCAAATCTTATAAGCTCTTATTATACATTTTTGAAACTGAAAAGCATAAACGTTCTGTTTCCACTGAAGACAATGTGAGATATCATTGACTTCAGGAAGAATAGTGTTTAGCCAACTTAGCCCCAGATACACGTATAGAATTCCTCTTGAATTTGACATCTGAAGTGAGGGTCTGGCATGCTTGTACTTCAGTACACAGGCAGGGATTGAGCACAGGCTTATACTTAAAATAACTTCAGGTCTGAATGCTGCTAAACACCACCTGGGATGTTATAAGCCAAACTTTACACTTAGGTCTGTTCTACATCGAGTAGCACCAGCACACATGTGATTTAAAATAACTAAGTTGATATTGCATGTGTTTTCTCTTTTACAGATGATAGATACACACTTATGGTTTAGATTCTCCCCCTTCCACCTCAAAGAAAACTGTTTCATGTCAAAAGCAAGCCTTTGAGTGAAAGGAGAAATAACTTATTAATACCTACTGCACATGAAATTTAGAAGCAAGAAATTTAGAAGCAAGAAATTTAGAAGAAATTTAATCTTACAACTAATTACACTGCATTTGCCAGCATATTTATCTTGCATAAACAAGCATATAAAGATCATCTTGTTGAAATATTTGAAATTTACTTAAAAAGCATCATTTGTGTGCTCTAGGGAACATTACTTACTCTTTGAATGCAGGTGTTTAAAGACAAGAAACGACAATAAATTTTTATGATGTTTCTTTGGTTTCTCTTATTTCTTCTAGAAGAGCAACATTTTCATTCAGCTCAGCTGATGGCAAACATGGACCAATCACTCTCTTTTGCATGCAACATCCCTGATATCTGTAACAAGAAGCACACAAACCTCAACCAAGTACTGTATGCTGACTGTGAGGAAAAGTCTCTCATTACCAGCAGAGAAAACATATTATACATCAAACAAAAAATTCTCCTTCAGAACTTTTTCTTAAGCAAAAGAATAAACTGAAGAGGAATTCACACAAATCATATTCCTGCTGCTCCTACTTGTAACACTCTCTAATTGCACAGAGCCCTCTGATGAAATCCATGCTTCCTTTGAAAACGCAAAGACATGGGGATTTTTGTTTCTACTTAATACTCTATTACCAGTTTGCACAGCCAGTGGTCCCCGAGCTGAAAGAATCTAAACCCATACATCTTCTGGGCTCTTCAGCCACTATCATTTAATAAGCCTACTGAAGTACCACATTTTTTTAATACTTTCCAGGCCATTCCTGTTGTAATTCTTACATGCCCAACATTTCAGATGTATGGGAAAATCACACACAAGTAGTTAACACTAACAAAATAAACTGAATGAAGTTAAGAAAATCACAGTTCCCTTCTTTTTAAACAAAATTACCCATTTCTGAGGCTCCAATAGCAGAAATGGAGCCTCAATCACTTAAGCCAGAAAAGCGAGTCAGATGCCACAGGGGATATAGAGCTCTCCTTCCACTGCCTGGTGATATGAGGAAACTCATTCCTTTGTGTTACAATGCACCTATAGTGTGACTATATAAATCTCAAGTCCAAACTCAGAAGTATTCACTTCCTGTAAGCAAATATGAATATCCTCACAGAGGTGCTTCAATGGCTGCCTTACTTCCTGGTTTAGTCAAGAATTTTTCCTCTCAGGAAGAGGTTGTCAAAATAACAGCTACCAGGTTTTCTTTTTTCCGTCAGAAAGGAGAACTGACTTCAGGACATCCTATCATAGTTTACCTAACAAAGTTTGAATTCAGCTTGGTACAACTTCGTCCAAGCTGGTTGATCAGTTACATGACTATTCTGCTAAAAGATGTGTACAGTGGGATCATGACCAATACCTTAGGTTTACATTTTCTTCATGGTGAACACTGTACAACAACACATCTTGCATAACTAAGTGTATTTCAAAATTTGCTCAGGAAACACTGAGATACAAAAACTTCTGCAGGTATCATATCTACTGTAGGAAAACAAACTACAATTTTTAACTTCCAAAAACCATACTAAATATACTTTAAAAAAAAAAAAAAAAAAAAGGCCTTTTGACTTCCACTAAAATGGTGGAAGAAAATGAAGCTGGTTTGCTATTGCAAAGCTTACAGTGTTGAAGTAAAATGGTGTTTTCATTAATTCTGTAGCAAAATCAATACATTAATTCTCATTTAAAACCTAGTCCTCAACTTGAAATCTGTTACCCACAGTTAAACATATAAATTTAATATTGATTCATTTGTCTTTTCATTGCAGTAAGCTACAACTGAACTATTAAGTTCTCAGATGCATGGTATCCATGAGGATGTTTATTTCACACAGCTGCCTGACAGAAGCCAAGTTATCAAGTAAACAAATATTGATTCCAAACTGAAGGAACATAGGAAACTACAATGATACATGGGAAAATGAATTATATTCTGTGGCTGGATATCCAGAATTGGACAATTACTGGGTGGAATATTATTGATTCATAGAATGGTTTGGGTTGGAAAGGACCTTCAGATCATCCAGTTCCGATCCCCTGCTATGAGCAGGGATGCCTCACACTAGACCATGTTGCCCAAGGCTCTGTTCAGCTTGGCCTTGAACACTGCCAGGGATGGAGCATTTACCACTTCTCTGGGCAGCCTGTGCCAGTGCCTCACCACCCTCCCAGTAAAGAACTTCTGTGTTATATCTAACCTCAACTTCCCCTGTTGAAGTTTAAACCCATCAGGTCTTGTCCTATCGCTACAGTACACAAGTTGTGACAATGCACTAAATTATCACGTAGCTCTTTAACACGAAATTATGAAATAAAAGCTCCCCAGACAACTTGTAGCCTGTTACATGAAAATGCACAAAGTTATTTATGTGGTATCCTAGGATTACAGTAACATACATAAATGTATCTTGGCAAATCATAAAGAAATACAAAGCAACTGTCTGTGGGGAAAAAACCCACGATACCTCAGCTGAATTCAGATGAGAATTCCCATTAGCTGCAAGTCCTTACCTTTGAGGGTAAGGAGACCCACACACAATTCTACATTTAAAATGTGTTTTTATCAAATCATTATCAAAGTAAGTAAAAAGGATGTAAACAAATGTCAAACTAAAAGTTTATGACAATTTGAAAGAACTCAACTTGGAAATTTTGCACATTTTCATTAATACATTAGTTTTAGTTGACCGAAATATACATATTGCATGGTCATGGAAAAAAGCAGTAATTCCAAAAAAAGATCAAAAGTTCAATTATTTTGCTTTCTTTTAGAAACATGATTAACTCTTAACTTTTGTAAGACAGTTTCCAGAGAAGTGAAATGGCACCATCTAGTGACTGACAGATGAGACAATCAAGTCAGGAAAACTGTCACTTCTTTTGCTTCCTCACATCCATTCAAGTTTTCCTCACATCCATTCAAGCAAAAGGAAATGTGAAAATAAACATGAATGCTGGAATACTTCTATGGAGCATGGAATATTAAAGTCAAATAATATCATTTAATGATTATTTTGCTACCAAACTTGGTACCTACAATCTTTAGTTTATTAAAATATTTTTGGAAATGCTTATTATATAAATTTAATAGTCACATACTACCGATCCCAGTATCTTCCCAGGAAGCCGATGCTTTTTAAGCAATGACCACTTCAGCTTATTAAGGAGTTTTCTATCAACTAATGATAACACACAGGCATTTATTAGTAAAAATCGAGTAACTCTGGATGCATCAAACTCCTCACTGATAAAATCAAGTGAGGCAGCAGCCCCTTCTCTTCAGTTAGTCACAACACATCATATTTGCACAGGCACCACGACCCTGTGTGTAGATGTTCACTGATTCACATTTCCAGCAGATTGCCTCAAAGCTGCCAGCACAGAACATTTCGAAGCTAGTTTTACAGAATTAAACTTTACTGCTCCTGTACACACTGCATATATTTTATAAAGCCTTCTAGGAATTCATCCACTAGAAGAACAAAAGCAAAAGCAGAATGTTTGCTGCTTTTTATAGTTCTTCCTCTGTGTTTTTCTTGAAAGAGTATATTGAAAAAACTTTTTCACATTTTTGTCAACAAGAAGCATTATGCCCTCTGGAGGACGATGAAGGAGGGTTTTTCCTTTAGGAATTACTACACAAGAAGTGAAAGAGTGAAGGAGGTTGCACAGTGAAGATTCTGTAATCTTCAGATGTTTTTCACCATTGTGCCCTCTTTTGTTCTTTGCTTTCTGTACGTAATACAAAGAACAGCTACTTGCTTTGCTAGAAAGATTATGTCTCTAGTGACTCAAAAAGCCCCACCAAAATGCACTCTCAACTTTTAAGGTGTCCCACCCTAAAATGGGGGACAGGTGGAAATTACAGCATCAGAGAATTATGTTTTTTTACACACTGAGAGACTGAAAATATGCTGTGAAGAACATCACAGTGATCTCTAACTCTGCTGCCTTCTCACTTATCTACAGCCCTATGGCAGGGCAAAGAATACAACCTCCTTCTAATAAAAGAAATAAGATTAACAGCTTATTACAACAGGGTCAAAAGCCATTAAGAAAAGCAACAGACAGGAATGCTGGCATTGCTCCATACTGCTGCAGTTTTCACCAAGAACAAGTAAAAAAATACTCCTCAGGGAGATCACAGTAGAATAAGCTACTACAGGTATGGACCATGTTTCAAGAACAAAAGGATGCCAGAGAGGGACTTCTCACCATAGGCTGTAGCAATAGGACAATGGGTGATGGGCTCAAACTTACACAGGGGAAGTTGAGGTTAGATATAAGGAAGAAGTTCTTTACTGTGAGGGTGGTGAGGCACTGGGACAGGGTACCCAGATGCTCCATGCCTGGCAGTGTTCAAGGCCAGGCTAGACAGAGCCTTGGGCAACATGGTCTAGTGTGAGGCATCTGGGCCCATGGCAGGGGGCTGGAACTGGATGATCTTAAGGTCCTTTCCAAGTCAAACCATTCTAGGATTCTATGGTAAAAAAACTTTCCATTTAGACCAAAAACTAGGTCAAACAACATAATCTTGTCCACTAACTTCAACGTATGCAGCTGGCCCAGATCACATTATTTCTCTAAGAACCACTCCATCACACAGATGCCTATTTTAGCTTTAGCAGAGCACAGAAACATGTATTTTAACAGACTACCCTTCCTCTTTCAAATCTGACTTCACTTCAAGCTGAAATTTCTGCCTGCAAAAATAGTTTTCAGCTGACACACACAAAAAATCGGCCTCTTGTAATGACACTCTAAAGAACACCTGCAGAGCCCACTTCAATGAAAATGTGTATGATTTTCAAAACATGATTTCTTCTTTAAATTTTATTTGCAAATATGTGGGGGTATTGTTTGTAAAAGTTAATTGTCTTTTGGTTCAGCCATCATGGAGACAAGTCCACAGACTCACATTTGAAATCATCATTTTTCCAATCTATCTCAGCTACAGATACAGTCATGGGACTAAACCAGCAAATAATTCTGGTCGTAAAAAGGAGTAAAATAAGGAAAAGACATGTTACAGTATCTTCTGATTCTAAAATTTTATATGAAAAGCCTGAAGGAAAAGGCAGGCAAATAATTCAAAGAGAATATATGAACAAATATGCCTTTTTAGGACTAGCTGTTACTGTATTTTGGCTTTAAATTGGTTATACTAAACTTTTGATAAGCTAATGTTCACCCACTGAATTAGTTGCATAATTAAAAAGAGGTACATTAAACTGCTCCCTAAAAGGAAAAAAGTGTAATTTCTACTACTCAAAATCTAATAAGGGACTTCACTACCATTCAAATTTTACAACCCTGCACAGCTCAAAAGTAGCAGAAAATTTCCTGCTTGCACTCTGACCCTCACTTCTGATGTAGGTGAACCTCTGCAGGGGAGACTGAGCTCACTTGTTGGAAACCACTGCTCCAGTGCTTAAGGCACTCTGACTGGCTTCATACTTCTTTGCATGCTATAGACACAATCATGTCTCCACACAATATATGCGCGTGTATCTGCCAGGAGCCAAAAATTTAATGAAATCAAGTACTGAATTCACCCTTATAGAGAAATACCTGCTAATCAAAATCAGTGTTCCTTACCTTTTCTCCAAAGAAACAAAATTCTGGAAAGATTTATGGAACACACATCAAAAGCTTTCACCTGTTATCTGGAAACTAAAAAGAAAAATTATAATAATATTTTTTTCTTTGACTTAACATCAGAAATCTGTCTCTTGAAAGATAACTGAAAAAAACAACCTCAATAATGTTTTGCACTTATTACCTGAATTATAAGAAGCTCTCCATAAAGGACATTTACTGTTTGTGTTATTAAAGATTACATTTCAGTCGTAAAATGGTAATTACGGGTCAAGGTAAGTATCACAGAATGCTATGCATGCAATTCCAGGTCAGTGAAGCAAGCTGTTGCTTTTGCACTCAACCACAGTCACTCCTCTGGCATTTTATATAGCAGTCACAAGACTTTGATATCATGATATCAAAGGCTACCATATGACACTGCAACCCACTTCCCAGAAAACTTACCTGACTCCATTAATTTTATGTTCTCATCTAGGTGGAATTTAAATAAAGGGGAAAAAAACCACCCTTAACAAGATGAAATGAAATATTTCATTCTATATCCCTAAGCAAGATGCAGTTTGGAAAGTTTATTATTGTTTAATCACTTTGATCTTTAAATAAAGAGCTGCAGTGTTATAAGTTGAAGAAAACTGGCAGGCAGTAATAACTTGTGAAAATTTCCAAGTCTATGGTTGAAAGGGAGTTTGCTCTAACTAATACTGTTAATGAAGAGCTGTGATAAATGAAAAATAAACTTTGTTTTAAATGCACTTTCTTTCCAGGAAGTGCCCCTTCCTACGGAAGCAAGTTCAAGGGTTAATGAACAGGGTTAACCACATTAGCTGCGCTTGATCTCCAATTCACATCATAGACTCTAATTTAAAAATTAAAGTTCCCAACTTCTATTATTTGCTTAAAGGCCGCAATAATTTTATTTTCTATTATTAAACCTAACTTTTGAGAAAGTATGTTACCACAGGAGAGCTACTGATACTGAATACTGTCAGCTCTTTGTCCAGCACGATGTCACCCTTAAGGAACCTCCAGTGAATGGGAAATACCACATGACTTTCTGCAAAAATCTGCCTTACATACATCGGAATAGTTCCTTAGGGAAACACTACAGAAAACATTACTCCAAAGATGAGCACGTTTTTCCATACTGATACTTAATGGCTACCACCAATTTGCACAGCAGCAAACCACACAGGGGAACAAAGCAGCAAGGAGACCAACCAGACAAAAGCCTTTGAATCAAAGCCAGTGGGGAAGCAAACGAATTGGTTAGAGTTGCAGCGTAAACACCGCAGAAGAAACAGGTTCTGAAGAGTGCATTTCCCATGTCAAGAAACTTTTAATTTTGAGAAAAAATTAAATCAGCAATTCCATCTCTGATGAGGACGGGGTGGTTTAAAAGTTAAATAACTCTACCCATTCATGCAAATCTTAACTGCTGAAGAACTTAACTACACCCCGTGAAAAAATAAAAAAAAAGTAGGACCAGCTTCTAAGCCCACTTCTGATGAAGTCTGTTCCCTAACGTAGGTACAGCTCTTGGGAATACCCGCTAGGCACCAAAAATTAAACGACAGTAGCTTGAAATTAATTAAAGACTATGTCCAGCGAGAGCCGCCTGGGCCGAGGTCCGCGGCGGCCGTCCGGGCCTGCGAGACCGAGCCCGGGACCACGCGAGGGCCGCTAGCTGTGGCAGCTGTGCCCGGACCACCCGGCAGAGCCCGCTGGCAGCCCCGACCGGGCATCGTGTGGTACCGCGGGTGCGCGGCCGCACAGGAACGGCGGAGAACAGAAGGGCAGGGGGTGAGCTGCCGCCGCCATCTCGAGGCGGCGGAGGGAGGGCCCGGCTGGGCGAGGCCGCGGCCTGGCGCCGGCTGCCGGTGGTGCTGCAGCGGCCCGGACTGAGAGGAGCGTAACTCGGCACCCCTCAGGTCTCCTCATCCCTCACTGCTGCTCCGGGGGCGCCTCTCCGCCGAGCCCCCCCAACGAGAAAAGAGCAGCGCGACACGCCGAGGCACCGCGCCCGGGAAGGCGGGCCCTGTCACGGAGAGGCGCCCGCCCTCCTCCGGCCTGCGCTGCACTGAGGCGAGGGGCAGCTCGGTTCTGCCCGGCCCCGGGAGGGTGCTCAGCGCAGTGCCCTCCCCTGGCAGCGCCTCTGCCGCTCTCCCCGCCGCCAGGGAGGTCTCCCCGCACCCGGCACCAACCTGCCGCCGCGGCGGGCTCCTGGTCGTGAGGGGAAGCGCTCCGCCGCCCTGAGGCCCCGCCGGACGGCGCCGGTCCTCTCAGGCAGCGCGCGGCCGGGAGCACGGTCTCGCGCACCTGCCCGCGAAGGGCACGGGCGGCGGCCCTGCAGCACGGAGCAGTGCTTAAGGACGGCGCGTCCCGCTCTGGCACAGCGACACGCTCAGCCATTTCCTACACTGACGTACGCTTACCAGTGCCGCTCTGGAAAACTGCTCACGGTATCTGAGACACGAGCGGTTGCCTGTTCCCTGTGTTTTATTCAGAGCATGAATGTGGTACAAAGCCATTGCGTTGCAGGTGAGGAAGTTCAGAAGTGGTATTTGGCATCAACAGACATCCATGTCATGGATAGAACTTGCTCAGGCTTCCATTCTTCACCTAGAACGCACACCAGAGCTAGTTAGTTGCTGTGGCACCTGCAGAAAAAAGACCAATAAAGTAACACTAAAGATTTGCAAACAGCCTTTGAGAAAAGTTTAACATTCAAGTTCTTAAAAAGGCAGTACTGACAACAGACTTTGCCCTTCACTGAGCTAATTTACTATGACTGCACTTGTCTTTACAGATGAGCACATTGCCAGTGGTCCAACACAAATATGCAAATAGATGGAGTCGTGCTGCAAGTGTCACAAACTGTGAGTGTATGTTCAGGAGCTTTCCCTTTCCTGTCCCAAGTATGTCCACACTAGCATCATCTCCTTAGGCTGCTCTGCAGAGGTAGTGGCATAAAAGAAGTCACAACTGCAGTAAGGCATTGCAATCATCTACCCAAGGAAGGTATTGGAGACTACTGGGGTGAAATTCTCATCACTTACGGAATGCTTACAGAATTCTTCAACCAGTACAATGTATTCAATAGTAGAGTTCAAGTTACACATGCTTTCCGCAATTCATTAAATGTTAATTCCTCAGATCGGGAAATTGCTTGTGTCCTGCTCACACCCTCACAAAGAGTATGCACAATATGTATTGAGTGTGTACTGAATTTATGTAACAGTTTTCACACCACAAGCTTACTGCTCATGTGCTCTGCTGAAGACAGTAAGAAATGTTTGTTGCAACTACAACACATTCTAGAGCACTAAATATGTTTTGCATTCCATTCCCTGCCCTTTCTTTAAACCTCTAGATGGCAAGAATGCCATTACATAGACACAAAAGCTTCATTTATGTATTTCTTGAAGATTAGAATATTTCCAAAGAAAAAATACTTTGAAGTCCAAAATTATATCAATTACTTTGGTCAACCAAGTTGGAAAAAGGATTATTTAGGAAAAATGCAATTTAACAGATTATAAAAGCTGGATACATTCTACATGTGTATCAACAACTTGCTTCTGGTCTACAACGTGTGCACTACCTTATAGCAATTGTTAGTCTCCAACCAGAAATAGAGCCAGGAACCGCAAAAAAAGTAGTGTAAAGATGCCTGCTATTTCCTTTTAACAAATGGAGAATGCAAATGTATTTAAAATGCTATTGGGATGCAGATACATGCCGCTAACTTCTGTAGGAACTGAAGGACGTGCAGAAGTGATTTTAGAACAACTGTGCACCTACAATCAGTTAAGATCAAGGGGATCTGCAAGATAATGTTTAAACAGCTGGTCCTGAAGCAGCAACTTGTCTCACAGAAGCAGCCTGAAACAAAACAAAACAGCAAAACCCAAGCCCATATATCAAGCTGGGTTACATGAGAAGAATGTAACTCTAGCTTTTTGTTAGTTAAGGTAAAGACACAATATATCATTTCAGCAAAATACAGCTGAAAGTTTGTTACACAGACTTCAGAAAGTACTTGTCATCCATGCATTTCCTATTCATTCCTTAAGAGTGCCCACTTGGGTGCCTCAGCTATTAATCTGCTTTTGTCTTGGGTATACAAAACCATTCTTTCCTTAGAGTCACTAACTTTCATATCAATTGTGAGTTACTGCCAAAGCACATGAATTTGAAAATCAAACACTATTGCTAATTTAATAGCCAACAAATATGTCTGTTAAATCCTGCAATATTCAGTGATGAAGCTGGATAATCAATACTTGCTGTATTAATTCATGGTATTTGTGCCTCAGGTTATTGAAGTCCTTTTACATAATGCTGATTTAAACAACAACAACAAAAAAGAAAATGTTAATAGCTTAAGTGAGTTGTGTCTCGTATTACCTTTACTGACATTACTCAGAAGTTACTTTGGAAAGGTATTTCATGACACTCGATACCTGGAGAAATGGTTCCCTTATGAAGCTGAAGGTCACTGAAATGATCTGCTTAGATTTAAGCAATCACTGCAGGAATAGAGGGTATTTCAGGAGCAACCTAAACAACAGTCAAGTTTAGGAACAACCAAAGCCATACAAAAACCTTTGTGGTTTGCCACTGAAGTTAAGCAAAGCTTACACACACAACTCAGGTGGATACCTTTCCATAACAGATGTATCGAAAATAGACTGGAAATACCAACAGTATAAAAACTACATGGAATATTTCATACAAAATACTCCAAATACTTTTCATTATGTAACTTTTATTTGAGACACACGTTGTTGTAAAAAAGTTCACATGGAATAATAAAACCACTGGAGTGTGAAGGTTTGGGGTTTTCTTAGGGGTTGGGTTTGGTTTTTTGTCTATACACATCAATACACAATTACTGATCAGGTTTACAAGTTAACCACATGACAAGTTCACTTTTATCCGCAGGAGCTTTTCACATTACACCTTTATATCAGAGATAAAATGTGTTTGAACATACAGAGTAGAACACTTCTATTGCAAAATTAAGCATTTTCTCAAGGACTATAGTTTTTATTCTGAATTTAGTAGCTATATAGCATTAAAATAACTGTAATTGAAGTTTTATTTGCAAAAACGTCCGTAAGGCCATAGGAATGCACTAAAATACTTAAATTCACCAGAAACAAGAAAAATCAAATAAATGGAAAACCTGCTTTTGTGGAAGAAAGAAATACAAGTTTTATTTGTAGGAATGAAAATGACATAAGCAGTTCAGTGAATGGAGGAGAAAAAAGACCTATTATCACCTACAGACCAATCCTTAAGGTTAACATTGCAAAATTTCAGTTACATTAACAGGTAACCAAGTAACAGATGATTTTCACAAATAACACATTTATGCATTTTACATATTATTCATGTACTTTCAAATCATTATCCATTCACAATATTTTAACATGATATGTATATTAAAGACTCCTTTATTCACTTGTGAGAATGATCAACTTAATTCACTTGACTTCAGCAGACTAGTATGAGAAAGGTACTTACAATAGGAAATAATTTCTGTAAAAAGAACTACAGGTCTGAAAAGTCAATGAGCATTTTAAGACTGTCCCCCCAGTAGAAAAGTGAGTGTGTTAAGTTTTAAAAGTGGTTTAAGCTTTAGCAATGATAGAACTTCCAGGCATTAAGTAAATCAAATATTCTGTACACACTCAACAAAACCTCCTTGTGCATGTTTTGCTGAGTACCGACTGAAAGCTAAAACTGCAAAGCACTGGGAGCAGTTTGGGGTTTGTTTGGTTTTCTTTTTTCCTTTTCTTTTTTTTTTTTTCTTAAACCATTTAGAAAAATATTGGTCAAGGTAACAGTGCACAGACATGGGGTGGAGGGAAAGACTGCCTACAACTCCATAGCACAAGCAGCATTTTTGTTTTAGCGAAATCCACCACAAAACGTCTGCCTTTCCTGAAAGGTTAATGGCAGTTTCTGGAACAAAACAGAAATACATTTGCTGCTTAATGAATAATCATTATATGACTTTCATTCTAATGGCCATTAGAATACTAACTAGTTGACTGAGGTATAGTTAAGAGTCCTTCAAAGTTGAGATTATACAGTCTAGAGCAAAGTAGCAACAGAGGCTGCACAAAGCAATCATAGTGATATTAGAAAAGCCTGTAGTACCCAGCATCTGACACGTAGGCAGAACATACCATATATCATCACCCGCCTCTCTAAAGGAAAATATAGCTAAAAAACCTCCCAGTAAAACATACAGCTGATCTGCACGCTAGGAAACAGCACGTTTCTCTATGTCTGACAAGTCAGACTGTACACAGAAAGAGGTCTACACTGACCAAAAGTTAGCACATGGATAAAGTGCAGCCACTCAGCCATTTAATACTGCTGGAGAAGGGGGTGAGGACAAAACAGCAAAAAAAGGGAGAGAGAAATCTGCATTTTACCTTATCCATAAGACCACATGAAATTAGAATTCTTCAGTTTCAGCAGGGGACAACAAAATTGCATTAAATTCTTCTACAAATAGAAAAAGATGAACTTTACATGAACATTAAGCAACGTGAAATATTTACTGCATTATTTTATCATGCATAAAGTGAGTTTCCTATGGTCTTACCTCACATTTATGTACAGTTTAGCACAGCTATGTAAGAAAATAGCAAGGTTTTTTTCTCCCCACTCCCACCCTCACCCCCCCCCCAACAAAGCAGATACCCCAATTTGCTGCTGCTTCAAGAAGCACTTCAGACTCTACTACTTACAGGCTCTTTCAAAGGGAAGTTCATGGAGACTAATATTGAATGAACATTTAACCACACAGCGAAGACAGGAAAAACAATACAAAGCATTCTGTAAACGGTGCCAAACACAGAACATGTCAGTTTTGGTTTGCAGACAACCCCTGAGATAAAAATCAAAGTATTACGACACCAAATAAGTCAGAGGTAAATTACTGAAAATAAACAACATTCATAATTGGTGTCACAACACTTTCTGTATAGAAGCACTTTTTTAACCATACAGAAAACATAACTGCTTTAGCCTGTCCAAGAAAAACATCAAGGGTAGACAACACAGCAGTTAGGGTTGCTTTGTTTTTTCATTGAACCTTGTTGCCATGAAGAGCTTTCTGGTCTAGTGCAGCAACAGCAGTTTATGAGATTCACCACCTAGTTAACAATAACTATTTCTATTAAACCACACATGGGGACAGGTGGATAACCACTTAAAACTTTATGAAACCAGCTACTAATGTTAAACCTTTTAAAATCAAAAGTCTTTAAATCTAACACCATTGGCCATTTCACTTCCAAGATATTTACAACAGACCCAGAGATGACAAGTTCAGTACTTGACACCACAAAATGAAGCAGTTATCTGTGCTAACAACCAGCTCACTGTTTACAACCCCAGACCATGTAGTGAAGCAAAAGCAAGCACATCAGACATGAACTTAGACAATGACAGAATGCACCTATCCCCTAGTAACAAACACGCTGGACACGAACTTGTAGTTAAAGCTTACAATGGTCCAAGTTTGGCACATCAACAGAACTAAAGCACCTGTTTTAATTGTTCATTGAGGAATTTTTTCAGAAGACAATAAAAAAGTAGTAGAACAAAGACTAGGTTATACAATGCTCAGTTGAGTAAAAAAGGCAACTACGTCTGAACTCTGTCTCTAACAGTCTAGGTCACTGTACCATTTTCTGATGAAAAAAATGTAACTTAACTGCTTGAGCAGACCAAGGATGGCTTCACACATTCAGCATTAACTGCACAAAGAAGAGTACATTATAGCCCTAACATGACCATTTCCTTAGTGCCACAACTTGATATACTCTAGTAACTGCACAGGAAGCTAGTTTTTGGACACCACATCAAGGGTCAGTGCTCACACACATTAATGAACTAGGCTTAGAATTACAGTAGAAATGGAAGTCACCTTTAGAAGCAGTCATTTCTGAACAAATGAATCCACAGAGGTTACTCAAAACTCATGCATTCAGCTTCCACAAGCCACTTAAGTGATAGTGATGAGGCTAATTAGTGATGATGATTCTCAGCTCCAGAGTGCACTTCCTCATCAGAAACAAAAAAGGTGCAGTTTGAGCTAACAAAGGGAAGTTAAGTGAGGAAAGACACTGTGTTTATCTGAATAACTGAAAGGTGCATCTGTGAATCAAACAGTGACTGGCAATTCAGAACACAACTTTGCTAAGTCTGGTAAAGAAAGAAAAGCAACATACTACATTCACAATAGAATGTCATCGCTTCTGCATGAACAGATTTGTGCATCTAAGAGACAAAAAGCATACAAATTGTTAAATGCCAATTGTTCCGGTAATTCTCATAACTAGAGTGTCGACATCCATACTGCAGTCATGGCCACAAGTATACAGCATAGGAAGTAATGGAGTGAGATAATTTTACCCCTGGCTCTTCTGCTTGAAAATAAATTTGTTTAAAAAGAGAAAGAAAAACCTGCACAAATCTGTTGAGAATCTTACAAGTCAAACTGTGCAAATACAAATGTAAGATTGTGCTGTAACAGGCAGTAAGAGGCCAATATGGATGTGCAAAGTTAAAAGAAACATAGCAGCTTTTGCAACAGGCAATAAATCAGAAAGTAAAAAAGAAAACAGGTTAACTCTTGCATTTGTGTCTCCACTTCATAGCTTCCATATCTGAGAAAGAAGAGCCTGACAGGTCAATAGGCTTAGTGAGCAAAATCCACTCGGTATTTTGTGTATCGCAGTCTACGTTCAATGGAGCTCTCAGCAGCAGCTTGGTGGTATTATTTCTGAGGCTTTGTGACACTGTGCTTTCAAAGAAGCAGAAAAGGTTCTAAGTGTGCTGCAGTCTATCATTAGAAGTTCATCAAAGTAGCGTGCATCGAAAGAAGCTGCTCTTCTTAGATCGATTTTCTGTTATTTTTACTGGCCCACCTGCCCCTGATGAACTGTTGTCATTCTGAAAGACACAAGAGCATCAACATCAGGATATGCCAAAAAAAGTAAGTCTGGCTTTCCTAGTCTCCCTCCCCACTTTTCTTCCTTTCAAAGCAACAACCAAAGCAGAGGCTTGTTGCAACCCATACTCCTCAACTATCCACTGTTAATCACTCAGTAAAACTGCCTGCTTTAAAAAGAAACATTTAACAATCTCAAGGATTAGCTGAAAGAGTGACTACATGATCCGATGTTTAATAAAGTAAGGATCACACTGTTAACATTTGAAAAGAACACATCAGTTCCAGGCTGCCCAATGTTAACGCAAAATAAAGAAGTTTATACACTGATGTGTAACAGAGTGTGATAAAGCACTGCTTGCTCAATTTTGATCTATCATCCCCACTGTAATCACCAGGAGTATTTTGGTAGGGCTACTATTCAGCCAGTTATTATAGCAGCCACTGCAACCTAACTAGTTTGTATGGCAATTTGAAATACAAACCATTTTTCTGTTGAGCTTTGTCATAATGTCCCGTGCAAGTGTGAAAAATGCCTGGTGAGGAGCAGAAATAAAAAACAAAACAAAAAAAGAGTTAGTCACAGGACATGAAAGACAAGATAGAACTGAAGTAGCCAGATGCATTAACAATACAGTATGCTGTAGGCCACTGGTAGCACTCGGAGTTGTAAGGCACTCACTGTTTGTGTCAACAAGTGCTTACTTAAAACTGCAGTCAGCACGCTTTAGAAGGAAAAACTACTTCTTTTTAGTCTCCATTCCTCAAATCTTTGCAGCAAGTGAACAGACTTGCCATTGCATATCTCTTGGGCATTAAAAAAACATGATCTGCTGAAGACAAGGCTACATACACTATGTACGCATAAAGTTAGTTACACTTGCAATATCTGTATTAGAACAAAACAAAACAACCAAAACGCCACAAACAAAAAATAAAACCACACTCTGGCAAATCTCAGCTTCTCAGACCTCAATGTACAAAGGAACAAAGAAACTTCTGTAGCAGAAAAATTTTGGAGAAGCAACCTAATATCTTGCTTTTCCATATCTGGAGTTATCAACAATCCAAGGACAACTCCAGAATGTACAAAATTAAACATTTCCCCTTTCACTGTGTTAGAATATATCCAAAGACTCATTTAATGCAAATAAATTACAACAAATAATACAAATTAATTCCCTTCTGATCACAAAAGTATCACAATTGTGTCATTTCCCACAAGTTAAGTATTTGGTGGAATGAAAACTAAATTGTTACTTGCTCAATGCCTGTATCAGCTGCATTTTTAAATGCTTTCTTCACTAGTCATATGACAATTAAATATTCAGATAGCTGTGCTGTTCGGAGTAAGCACAAAGTAATGCTGTACATTTAGTGACCTACAGGAGTTAAAATGAAATCGCAAGGCATGTCATGAAAAAGCAAGTCAATCATCTGGAGAACTAATGAAGATGATAGGTACTTTTTATTAGAAGACTATGGCTATGCATAGTTGGTACTAACTGTTAAGTCCACACTTCCATTGTCTGTTGTAAGAATCACAATGACACTGTGAAAATCAGGTCAAGCACTTTTCCAGACGCAACACAATGAAAATAGATTAATTCTAAATATATTGTATAACAATCATCTTGCAATCAGAAAAAAAGCTTGACTGCATGGCAGCAGTCATGTTATTTTAAAGTAACAATCTCTTTAGTTTCCAGTTAATCTGTTAGCTGCATGATCTGTGCTAAGTACATGTCTGGAGGACTTCTAAAAGGTATCCAATCAATACACATGGAAAAGCTTTCAGACTGCTAGGTGTAGGAGCAACATTTAAGAATAAGTCTATACCTTATCTGAATGAATGAATCTTGATATAGCTGCTTTTTGATATCACATTATTTTCTTGTTCACACTTTTCATGGAGTTAAGATCCTCCCACCACCCTCCCTGACATGACAACAGTGACTCATGGTAAGACAGACTGAAGCTGAGCCAGTCTTCCATCCAATTTATTTCCTTATGTGCTCATAAACAGGGGTCTTAGGCTTTTAGAATAAAATTCATTTGCAGGAAAAAAAGCTGCAAGTCTAGAGACTTCCTCTTCTAACATCAGCTTATGACAGTCTATGCTGGTGTTCCAGGTTAACTTCAGTCTCATCTGCACAGCACATATCTGGCAGTAACCTGAAGGCTCCTTGACACAACAGCATGTTATTCTCAAAGTAAATCTTGAATCTGATTTCCTGCATAAAGCACTGTTCTAAAATTACACCTATTCCCTGTCCAAAAGCACTTGAAATTTAGCAGCAAGGCACAGAAATCTAAAGCGACTGTTTCCTACAATGATAATAAACCACTGTTAACACCCACTTAACAATCAATTCCAGACATTATCAGAAAACAAGAAATGCTGGATTTTACAGCAACTCTCTAAATATAACAAGACTGCTGACCCTGGAGCACAGGAGGAACTTCAGGTTCCAGATCAGGTCAGAAAGCCCAGCAGATCATGAAACATGTCTCCATAGTAGTAGTTTAACAAACACACCTAAGTGTAACACCCATACCTTACCTCTTCCACATTTATGCTGGATTTTGCACTTGTCTCCAAAAATTTGATTCCATAATCAATTGCTAACTGGAAGAGAAGTTAAAGTTTTTCAGTGTTATTGAAGTTCCTTTGTAAAACCAGTGTTTCATACGGGTTCACAATACAATAGATGCTGTATAAGGCAGCAAGCTTAAAACTGAAACCAAACAAGCTTCATTTCTGCTTTTCTCTTGCAAAAACATTAAAGTTACTGGACAATTAGACAAAAATATTAAAACAGACCATCCCCTCATGTACATTCAAAACAACAAAAGAGATTAATTGCTCACAGAAAGACTTATTTAGCACCAAAAAAAAATACCAAGATAAAATCTTCATTGATACGGATTTATGGACCAGATAACTACATACAATCATCCCATAAGCAGTATTACTAGCAGCTACACTGCTTTAGCTGTGTACATGATAGATTATGTAGTATTCTTACTTGCTCATTTGTTCTGAAGAACTCTGATTACTTAAGTTTTAACAGCAGGAGTAAGTAGTCGCCACGGTGAATTGATTGTATACAAAGATGCAGACTGAGATTTAGAATACTTCATGCTACAGCAAAGGTCAACACTCTTTACAGGATTCTCCTCTCAAGACAGCAGTATCATTAAGTTTATTCAGACTTTAAGACTGTCAAGTGCTATTTAAAAACAAACCCCCTAAACCTGGCATCCCATAATATATAAAAGTTTCTGAAACAAGAGGTTGAGGCCCATTATCTCTCATATGCCTAAAACATCCCAAAACATCCAGCAGCCAATGTCCCAAGAAAAGAAGGCTTCTGAATCAGGTAAGTCACCAAAAGCTCACCTTCTCCCCTTTTTCCTTTGACACTTGTCTTTTTTCATTCATATCACATTTGTTACCCAGGATCATTCTTTCTACATCTGAAGAGGCATGCTGAAAGAAGAAACCATAATCTCTCAGAAACAAAGTACATCATTGCTTAAAAGAAACCAATGCGTCAAACTCATCCACCAGTGACTGCTTTATTTTTCAAAAGTTATCTAATGTGAAGGCATTGCTGAGGAACAGACTGACTTGTAAACCAGCCAATTAATACATGTTAAAATTGCTTGGAATAAATCCTCCTAGATTAAATTTGCTTGAGTATTAAAACAGACCAAATACAGTGCCACGAGCTCTGTACCAGGCTGCACGCATGCACAGGCATTTGGCTATTCTGGAAATATAACAGTACTCACTTCACTTTAAAGCGGTGCACAGGCATCTGAACTATTTGGTTGCAGTATAATTATGCAATACAATTGCACTTTTAAAACAGATTGTTAATAAAATACTTTAATAATCACTTCAGCAAGAGAACTTTTCCAGCCCAATCAATATAGTATCAAACTATAATTTGATATACAGGAATTTGGTTTAAGAGCCAAGTAACAATACTAAAGAAAAGCCCATGGGTTTATTTTTAAGAAAAAACCCCAAACCATCAAGATTATGTTACCTAACTATAGCTTCACTAAAATTAAGGTTTCTCCTCTCACTTCATAATGACCTTTTCCTACTTGACAACATGTCCCACTAAATGATTTATAGTAAGTTACTAGGAAGGAAGTTAAACCAAGACCAAACAAAAAGGTCAAAAATCACTAATCGGACAAACACACACCACAGTAACAACCAAAATTAGACAGATGTGTCATCACCTCAGCAAAAGGCAGACACCCTAAGATCTTGCTTCTTCCCATTCCTCAGACACACCCGTAAATAAAAAAGAACAATGAGAGTCATATAGTAAAAGCAGCTTTGAAACACTTCACGCTTACTTTTTAAACTTAAGTTTTCTACCTTCTACCCCTAGGTGAATAAGAAAATCTTCTCCCCATTAATAACCACTGTTGCATTCACTGTGCAATCTAACTTTACCATAAATGTTGGCTACTATAATGAGAGTGAATAATTACTTTGTTATTATTGGTCCCAGGAAAATCATAAAATGAACGAGTTAAGAAATACTTCCCAAAGCACCTACCTCCTCTATGTTTCTTATCCAGTTTTTTATGTTGTCAAAAGACTTTTCATTTGTGATGTCATACACCAGCATAATTCCCTAAATAAAATTAAGAAAATCCAGTTAAATGAGCTAGCACTATTGGGTGGCATTTGATGTATGCTGTTGGTTTGATTATACTTGTGAGAAGTTCAACACAACTCACACACCTAAAATCTTTCCTCAAAACATTACAGTTACCCAAAATATTACCATTTGTCATCTTTTGCCACTGTCAAGAGGTAAAACACACCACCTATGTGAACTTTCAAATTATTAGCCTGAGTCAGAAAAAGTGTAGAAATTCTACAACAGTAAGCACAACTCTATTGTTGGTCAAGTTCAGAAGCAGCAGCTTTAAGCCGTCAAAGATGGCAAACCTGTGTGATCCAGTCTGCCGGGGCCAGTAAATCCTTACAGCAAAGTTGACACTAGGTGCTCTCCCAAAAGCTTTAGCCCTTTCAGACAGTTATGTACCTATACTAGCGTGGGCTCTCAACAATTAGCAAAGCATGGGAAAACACACAACAGCTGCATTAGGGTCAGATTGCCAGGTTCATTTCCATTCCTTATTGTCTTTCCAACCATTCCTCATAGGACAAAAGAAAGTCCTTGGCCATGAACTGGGAGATGGGGAGAAGACCATGTCACTGCCATAACCTTTTTAAGTACTAGAAAGCTCTAACACAGAGCCGCAACCATTACTGTTTCCCCCCACCTGTATTTCGTAACAGTGGCATTATACGGACCCACAGCCAGCCCATGAATGGAATGGATCTGTTCATGCAAAGTGATAAAAATACATAGTAGCAGTACAGGAAGTAATAAACAAGTTGAAATTAACAGTGTTCCAACACAAAGTATCTCAAACCATAGCATTAATTAAAAGAACCATTACAAGCAGTTGTAGAACAGAGCACAAGCTCCAAGTCAATTATTTGACCTCAAGTCATTCTTACTGGAGGACAAAGTAACAGTAGCTTTTGTAGGTGATTACATTTCTAGCCCAGATTTTGCATTCTCTACTGATTGGAGGAAATCAATTTAGTGAAATACACTTTGAATATTAAAATCATCCATTAGCTATTTTTCAAACATTTCAAATGTTGAAAGGTGTTGACTGCAGTAAAAAAGCCATGTCCCATTATAGCTTGGGAACTTCACCTTTTACTATAATCTGCAGAAGTTTTAATTATGTTTCAAGAGATAATAGGGCTTCAAGTTGCATCACAAGAACAGGACTAGACAAAGTACCAACAGGTTTAAAAAATGAAAACCAAAAAGAAGCACAAACCAAAAAAATTCAACCAAACCACAAACTTAATTCCTTGCATCTCAAGTCACAATTATCCTATCCTCCAGTTGAAGACTTACATGATAAAACCTTCAGAACAGCAAACCAGTTACACTAGTTGTGTCTAATTGTTTTGAATTGAGAAGACTCACCATGGCTCCTCTGTAGTAAGCTGTTGTGATTGTGCGGAACCTCTCTTGGCCTGCTGTATCCCTAAAATGCAGTGAAAACAAGCATCTGTTTGAGGAGATCTTTACACTTTTCTGTACTTAAGGAAACACAGTAACAATATAAGATACTCACTAAGAAAAAATACCACTAAGAAGCTGCTCGCACAAGTTATTTCAGCCCTCAACATCTTCCTCATTCCCAAGCTACCCTACTTACATCCGTGGTTATAGCAGCACCATAAATATGGCACAAAAGCATTTAAATGTGCATGCAAGCATTAGAACTCAGCACTACACAGCCTCCCCTAGAATAATTCAAAAAGGCAGCTCTGATGCACCCGAGTCCTGCATTAAGCAAAAATTAAAACATGCAGCAGTACAATACTTTAGGACAGTGCATTTTCACATACAGTTAGCTATGAAAATCAGCCACTATACCTTAGTGTGCTGACATTTTATCCTAGAAGACTTCAAAGCAGTGTCTGCGAGTGAACAAGAGGACCAGAGTGTTTGGCTACTAGTCACACCTAGGGGGAGCTGAACCCCAAAGGCCTGACAGAAAACAGCTTTTTGACTTGTATTACAGACAGCAAATTTGTACCAATCACTTCTGGCACTTCACTTCCTTAGTCACAAGAATTCTGGCTTACACGCAAATCTTACATCTTTGTTAGAACCTGAGAAATCAGGAGAAGCCCTACATTCACCCTGCATTTTAAAGAGTTTGGGACATGTAATAATGCTACTTCAGAAATACTCCTCTGCTGCTATCAGGAGGCTCAGTGTCTACTAATCCACCATTCAAGGAATGGGAGCATTATCACTATTCTGTGCCTCTAAGTACAATTAGCAGAGGAGATTATGTTTTGTTAGGTCACATGTTTTACTTTACATGTATGGAGGTAATGCTGCTCTTTCACAGGGAATAGCTAAGACCACATTTAAGAGGACAGCTTCTGATAAAATGGGAAGTGGCTGTAACATTCGCATGTGAACGGGCTATTTCCTGTGCTACTGAAGCAGAACCACTTCAAGATCAAACTAGAAGAATACACCTCATGGACAGTCAGTGAATAAAAGGTATAAAACTTCTAGTGCAGCAGGCTCAAAAGCTATGAAGTATTTATTCCTGCTCAAGGATTTATTTAGTGCTCACCAAAATATTAAATTACTTGGCAATACTTACCATATCTGTAGCTTGATTTTCTTTCCATCTAATTCTATTGTTCTGATCTTAAAGTCAATTCCTGCCAGAGAAAGCAATAGTCTGAGTTTTGCAATAAATGAAAAGGAAGTGTTTAGTTTTGTTTTGACAATTTGGTATGAGCAAACTTGGGCAAAAGAATTATTCAGAAGTTGCTATTTCTTCCAAACACAGGGAAGTGCTGAGGATGCACAAAGATTTGCAGCTGCACCCAAAGTGTCAAGGATAAATTAATCTGCACAATGAAACAGACCAAACTCAGACTGACTATTAAGAGTTAGTCAAGATTACAAAAGGAAGATTTAACGTCAGAATTCTTCCATTTTACATCAAATAAGGTCACGAGCTTGAATGTATATTTTTCTCCACTTTTGACAAGCCCCTGCAGTTTAAGTCAATTCCCTAGAACCTCAGCTGGCTCCAAGTTAAAAACATGTACTATGACCCCTTAGCTGCTTTTCAAAGCTATCCTCTATTTTGAAAACTCGCGTTTCATGAAGTCTAATCACACATCACAGTAAATGGTAAAGCACCAGGAGATAAAAGCTATACACAGAGCTGCTGAAGCACACCACGCATGGGACTTTTTCAAGAACACTGGTTTACAAGTAACTTTTCTAGGAAGCATCAAAAGGTTATCAAGGAAACACTTCTCTCCCTCTTCCCCACCCCTTACACTTCCACATGGTACCCAGCAGCTCTGAGACTGGTTTTGAAGACACATTTTTAAGCCATGGGTGGAAAAAAATTAATAATAATTCAGAAGGGTTTAAGATCTTTTAAGGTTTAGAGGGACCAAATGATTCCATGACCCAAAGCCAAGATTTCCAAACAAACTAGCCTTTACTCTGGACTGTTTTAACCTCAGTGTCTCTAAACCTACCCTATAACATAGTGACCTACATATAGTGACATATAACCTACACTGTGACAACTGAGACTGCTCAAGTCTCACGATGTGACTGCCAGTTTTGTGCGTCCCAGGACAGCCACTCCTATGTACCCTCCAATTAATCTGTCTTGAAACTAATGGCCCATTCTTTTGCTTCACTGAATCTTAAATAGTTACTTGATATTTAGTCACAGTTTGTAAGAGATTTGGGTGGGTACGGTAGGGGTCGGGGGTTTTTATTTCCACGTATGTAATTTAAGTGACAATTATCAAGAGTATCTCAATTGGGAGAATGCCATTTCTAGCTTTATGAATTCATCCACCACTTAACCAGGAAGCTATGGGACTTATTAATATACTACAGTAACATCTGAATATGAAATATGGACATTCATTAACTATTAAGCTTTCATTCTCACATGTGATATTAACATTTTAAAACACTGAAAATACCAAGTTTCAGCTACTTAATCTTGATGTGTTAATGGTTGCGTCATTCAGCCCATTAGTTAGAATACAAATTACATACAGAAATATCACCTCAGCACTTTTAACAGCATATGAAATTAATTGCATTAATTTAAATTGCTATGACAACTGCTACAATTGCAGTTTCCCAGGACTCACGAGTAGATTTAGAGGCAAAAAGATCCTCTCATTAATTCACATTCTTCTAAAAATGACATGAAAATGACGTGTACTTTAAAAACAATTCTTATTATGTGTATCAGGAGCTTGGTAGCGTTTCCATTTCACACTCAATAGGATTTCATGTCTCCCTTGTTGTAAAGATTTTTCTCCTAACTAGGTGCAACACTTGCTGAAATCACAAATGACCTTCGCTCTGAATAGATTTTCTCTTGGCCTCAAAGGTTATAAAGCACAAATTAAGCTTCTTCTGGGAAGCGTATTGCATCACAGACAACAGCGAATTATATCAGTTTTAAAAGCTCCTCTGTGGCTAGGCTTAGAGTCTTAGAATTACGTCCAAACTATTAGGAAAGCTGGGTTCAGAGACTACTGTGGTTTAAAGATAATTCTGTACGCACGGTCAGCTGCTGAAGCTAAGACACAGCAGCAGCAACAGTGAAAGATTCCTGTAGGAATGGTTTTCTGAGTTGCACTCAGGTATCTATGTGCACCAGCCAATGCCTTGCACAGGCCGGTTTCTTGTGGTTAGTCATTTCCCTTGCAGCACTAAAATGATTCGTTCAACCACTCCTTAGATTACTGCTGAACTTCAGGATCTGCATCAAAAGATATCTTCTTGGAACTTCACATTTCTAGTAAGAACCTCCACCAAAATTCTCAAAAAAGAATTTCAAAGCTCAAAGAACACTATAAAAAGGAAGGCCATAAATACCCCTGTTACGGTACTAAAAAGTTTAACAAATGCAATTGCAACTTTTTAGGGGCTAAAATGAACTAGTAACGAGTATTTCTTTTGTTCTTTCACTTCAGTAACAGGAAGTGGCGAGCTTCGAACATTGGCATTGCTAGCCTGGTGACATGCGCTACCGCTTCCTGCCAAGTGCACTTGCATGGCTCAGTACAAGCAATGTCCTGTTACAGTTAAGTTTAATTACACCATGTAAAACACTCCCATGACTACAGCACTGCAAAAGTAATTACTGACAGAGAATTTTCTTTATCAATGAATTCTTATTCTGCAGTCACACACTGCAAAATACAAAACTTTAACAAGATAGTTGGGTCTAATAGAGTCATTTGTGATTCAGGTGGTTTCATTGCAAACAATCACACAGCTTTCACAGTTTAAAAATGAAATGTGCAGTTATTCTCCCCAGCAGGGAGAAATAGATCAGAAACATCTGGATCTTCCATCTTAAGTTTCAGAAGCTTTTAGAAAACAAAGACCTGGATTAATTCTCAGAATGCAAAGGCTAACAGGGTAATTATTCTTAACGCTAAAGTGGAGTTGCCACACATGTCTGACACACCAGTGCTCACCAGCAAGTCTGTATGTATTAGATACGGATGGAGGAGCATCTCTTGTCATAACCAGAAGCTTACAGTCTGCAAAGTCCAAGGTGGGACCTCAGCTGTGCCTTGGTTAGGACTGTAACTGCTGGATTCCCCTTACAGCATGGTAAAAGCAGCTGAGGGATTATTCTTCAAAATCCTTTGCAGACCCTTGCTAACTATAGGCCGGGGATGCACCCTCTCACCTGAGAATATTTTCTGCCATAGCTTCCAACAATGAGAAAGAATACACTGAGCAGAGAAATCTTCACACTAAGGAAGAAGTCAGTGCCCTTAGTGCCACAGAGCCGTACACAGAAAGCCATGAGTTGCATGTTGCCATATCTACCTTGTATTGCTACACAAAGCTAATAAAACTCACCAGCTAGGGTCTACCACTGCCTAACACCACAGAGCCAAATATCAGAAGCCAGGGAGACTGGCCTCACCTAGTCCTCTTTTGGTTTAAGCCAAGAAGTTATGTTCATCTCATACAGCAAGAGCTCTTCTGCTGCTACTACTTCTTCCACCACTCCACTTCCAAGTTAGACATTCCTTCTTATTCCAGCCAACCTAGGCAGATTTTACCTGTAATTACTCTGTAATGCAATCATTTTAAAGAGACATTGGTAAATGTTCCAAAGAGGTACATTACAACACTAAATATACAGGACTGCCCAGCAGTACATATTGAGAGGTTCCTTTTCCAGCTTTAGTACCAATGGTTTTCTACTATGAACCTCCAGACAATTACTCTGACACAATTCTCACCGGAATGCAAGGGCAAATCAAGCAGAGATGCTGAAACAGTTCATTTTGCTACTTGAGTTCTTAGAACAGTAGCTTACTCTTATGGCATCACTGTTACTCTTTTGTTCTCTCCTCATGTAGGATTTTAACCCTGTAGTCACCAGACCTAGTTATCTCAGGTTTTTCAAGGCTACAGTACTGGTTTCAGATAGGTCTCCACTACAACTTTTTCCTGCATAGTCCACTGTTTGGATTTACAGATCTTGTTTCTCCTTTTAAACAACATTTCTGTTGCAAAAGATGCTACAGCATGAAGAAACCAAACCAAAGTATTCTGTCTGGAACAAATCAACTGTTACAACAGTACTAGAAAATACTTCCTGAAGGTAAAGGTTTCTCTGGTCTTCAGCCTCCTCAGCAAGAAGGTACTAGAAGGGCCATGTTCTTCAATAATACAAGCAGTGAAAGACAGACAGAAAACAAACACATAAAACTAAAGAAGAAAAAACTCCTGGCGAACAAATATTGTAATTCTTAACATTTAGCTAAATTACACAGTTGTTAACCAGGATTTTAAGTTAATTCTTCATGTGGCTCAACATTAGTTGGCAGCAGCTAGACCTTACATTTGAGAAAGCTGTATAATCAGGTGACGACTCCTGCTGATTTTAACTCAAGGTGATTTAATAGGTTTCCCATCACTGAGCTCACAGAATCTGTATATTAACAACATTTCTCTGGTGCAGCTGCAGCAAAAGATCAGCCAGGAAATCAACACCTTTCAGGATGCAAATAAATGTCAACGTCTGATAGCGTACACTGGCCTCCGTATCTAACCACAGTAGATTATTTCTCCACCTCTGGCAAAGCAATACTTCATTTTAAAAAACCCCAAAATGTAGCACTCAATGCACTAGCATTTTAAATGGTTTAGTTGTTCTTTGTTTGGTTTTAAAATATACCAGCCAAGGGGATTTTAAAAAGTGATTAAACTAAAAATTCGCAAAGAAGCTGTGAAAACAAATTAATACCTGGTTTGCTTGCTAGGAAGAGCCTCATTTTAGACCCATCTATCAATGAGTGTACAAGAGGCACAACAGGATCAGATCTTGTTTATCAAACTAAAAATTGAGAGATCTGTTTTGCATGACCTGCAAAAAACACCACCTCCCCCAGAGAAGTTATCCTCCTACATATCAAACCTTACCTTACTCTTTTGAAGCAAGAACAGAAGAAGAAAATCGAATGGAAATTTCTTTCTTCCAATGGGATTCCCTGATAAACAGAAACTTTATGGCACTTATCACCATTGGACATAGATCACAATAAAAAGGAATTCATTACAAGATGGGGAAAGGAGTCAAGGTTCAAAGTCTCGTTACTCTTCTGAGTAATACAGCATCAGAACAACTGAAATTTATGCATCAACTTTCAAGCTGGGCTTTCTCCAACTTCATGGCACTGGTCCTTCCTATCCCACTGTGCTTTTATGTGAGGTTGTGGGGGGTTGTTTGGTTTTGGTTTTTTGAATGGGCAGAGCTGGAGAGGGAGAAAATTTTACAACTTCTTTACTGCAAGACACAACACATGAGAGTCTTCAAGATATACAAAAGGAGAGGAAGATTTTTTTTTGCAGTCACTCAAGTAAAGGCTGAATTAAAAGCAACTTAGAAATGACATGCAGATTTGTAACCTACCTTCAAAATAAGGAAGTGAATAGAGGCACATGACTGAAAATCAGTAGGCTTCACCTTCAGCTGGTTGAAGCCTGGAACAGAATTACTTGGAAAATGCTCCCCCCCATAGGCTTTGCCTTTTATGAGCAGCAAGCAACTGAGTTGCACATGTGGACATCAGACCCAGTGAGCAGTAGTACTTCTATAGCACAGCGGTAACAGCTGGTATTGCTCTGCTGGCTCTCCAAAGCATGGGTTTGAATTTCAGAGGGCTGTCACAAGCCTGTCGGCCTCACACACTGCAGCAGGACATGCTTCGAAATCAGCTGCCGCCACTGCGTTTGCTTTTCATCATACTTTCAAAGAGTTGTAAGCAACAGGTACTAAAGCCCTCATTCACACACCCTGCTCATCACAAGGTGACAGGCATGCAGATACCAGCACTGATGACACATTTGAGCTTTTTGTGGACACATGAACAGAACTGAAGAGTTTTTAAGGGAATATTTTCTTGTGCTACATCAGTATATTGCCTCATCTATAAAAGCAGATAAATGAACCCTCAGAGATCTGCTTTTATATTAGATCTTTCTTGAAGGATTTCAGTAAACATAAGAAACAACCAAGTAGGAAATATGATCAGTATGAAAGGCAGGGTGGGGAACACTTGCAACACACCAGTGTGTCATGCAGCCTCATGCAAAAGAACAAAGTCTAATAATTTTGAACTTGAACATTTGGTTTTAGTCCCTAGTAACATCTGCAGTGCATTTTCAGATGATCTCAGCAATGTCTTGTATCACTATGTAAATTAAAGACATAGCAGTCTTTTATTGGGACCATTCAAAAATACAGCAGATTAACATGAAGCAATGCACCAAGGTGAAGGTCAATGGTTTTTAAAAGTTGAAAGATAAATTTATTATAGAATCTACACAAGTGCAACCAGTTTTATTCATCCTTTCACAACTTGAAGGGACAAAGCCCTACTCTATATCTTCAGGACAGCCCATAAGAATCCGCAAAACACTTCTAAATTCAGAGTGGCCTGAACAGGCTTCTTCAGGTTAACTAGCCTTTCTTCATCTTACTGCTCACCCATACAAAGAATCTAATACCAGTGTCCTACACAGTGATTCCCAGAGGAGTGTCTTGCACCTTGAAAGACATTAATAAAGATCTTAAAGTTTAAATACACTACACTGGCAAACTAAACATACCCAAATAGGTCAAATAGGTAAGGCAATAAAGATATATGTAACACAAGGTGGTTTCCTGCTCATAAGACCTTGAAACTTACTACCAAGATCAGCTCAATGCTCATGATCCTAAGCAAACTGCCACTTCCTTCAGCATACATCTCCTCACCCGTGGTCCAGCTACCACTTTAAGCTTCCTTTCTTAAGATAAAACTACTTTTTATCTACAAGAGAACAAGGGATTCAGAATACAACTTACAGTCATCAGAATTAGACCACCTTACACATTGAAACATTCAGGTTTCTGGCAGCTCAATAACCTATTATGTAATCTGGTTATCATACTTAGATTTGAATCCAGTACTCTTCAGCCACTTGCTTCTAACAGCATTCCTATGAGTTCTGCCACCCCAAATACACATTGCAGTGCTTCAGTGTGAACACTAGAAGATCCTGCAAAGTGAAATTATCCTTCCACATCTTAAATTCAGAATTTACAGATTGCTTTGAGCAGCCTCTGAATTGCATGACTTTAAATACCAAAAATATTCAATCCAAATCTTAAGACAATAAAACAACACAGGAATAGAAACTTGTAACCATCTGACATGAGTAAAATTATCAACTGTCAGAACAGACCAACTTTAAAAAGAGTTGGGTCTTACAGGGCTTACAACATGAGTACTACAGCTCTTTGAAAGTGCAGAGAAATGAACCTATGTTTACCTCTTGTTCTATTTGAATTTGAAATAAGCTACACTTGGTGGTAACTCAGTTTCCTCTAATTTTGAAATAGATTAAAACTGCACTACTGATACAGACAGAAAAGTTTGTTTATTGTAAGGACTATTTATAGACCCAGTGTCTCCAAGAAGAATGCACTAATTTAGCTGCTTTAAGAACATACTCCTTGCAAGCCAATGTGAAAATGGAGAGCAGCAAATGTTAAAATTGGCCACAGACTTGAGCTGAGGCTACAGTTTCACAGCTAACTGAAACTAGGGTAGGTGCTGCCACTGAAGAGTCCTGACCAAATCATTTTCTCTTTTGATTAGGTTAGGTTTCCTCTGGTTAAGTTCCATGCTTCAGCTTATCACCATCCACGATGGCACAACTTAAAGGACAGGTACACACAGTCACAGGTCTCCTCTGAGTAAAAGACCACTGACTCCATTGAACCAATTGTTAAAATAAAGCCCTAGTTAATACAGACCAAAAGGTGGCCCATGGGTAACTTGCAAGCAGCTCCAGTGTGGATCTTACACCAGGGTATCACCTGACTAGCTGCAGGTCCATGCTAGCACGGGAATTGCTCTGTATTTCACCCTCCAACTATGGCTAGATATGGAACAGAAATGGCTGCAGGCATCTCCCAAGGACCCGGTCCCACACTCACTGAACCTGTAATTCAGCAATGTGAGATTTGAGGATCAGTTATCTACTTTGAAGCTCTTCTATTCCTCAGGTCTCTGGGATGTGCAGCACATGGCTTTCTACTGCGCAAGTTAAAACAAGTTTGCCACTGTTCATTAGGAACTGTAGTGACAGGACAAGGGGTATTGGGTTCAAACTTAAACAGGGAAGTTCAGGTTAGACATAAGGAAGAAGTTCTTTACTGTAAGGGTGGTGAGGCACTG
>WYDI02032862.1:0-19679 GCA_009867235.2 Psittacus erithacus
CATTTCCAAGTGGAATGTATGTCCTTGCTGCTCCCAACTTTTTTCCCTTTTAGTGTCAAAATACTGCCTACAGAACAGCCTTCATCAGCTTTTAAGCGGTGGGATAAATATTGCTGCTCACTGGCTTACATATATTCTTTTGTGTTTAGTTGTTATTTGGGTCAGCTTTCTCAACAGCTTGGGTTTGAGTAAGAAAGCAAGCTCAGTCTTTCTCTTGGCAAACAGACATCTGTCTTCTGTTTTCTGCTGCGAAGAGTTTTGGCTTTTGGCAACAGATGGAGTTTGCTTACGGGAGGCTCAGCAGGACCTAAGAGGAGTGCTTTGTGGGTTATCTCTGCTGGCACCTTTTGTTCCTGTCGTATGGGAGGAAGGAGCTCCCAAGTGAGTGGTGTTGGCTTTCCCTTCCTATTCAGTATCTAGCTGATGATGAGTAACTGAGTATGTTTGGCTTGAAAAACCAAGTCATGTTGGCAAATGTGGTATCTTTGAACATTAAAAAGAAAAACTCAAAATGTTGTTAGCCACACTGTTCTTAGAAGTGCTTAAGACATCCTGAATTAGAGAAAAAAAGCCAGCTACCAGGAAATGGGAACAAGCTCTTACAAAACTTATCTAAACCATTCCCTTTTTTGTTAGATGTGGTCCTTGATCTTCAGTTTAGAAGAAAGACAGTGCAAGCAAAGCTTGATTGATTACACAGGAAGATTCCTCTCTCCCTCCCCTTCCTTTCTTGACATGAAGCAAATAGAATCCTTTTTTCTCAAATTCTGAATGATTTTTTAACTCCCTCCAACATATACAGTAGACACCAGAAGTCCAGGAATCCCGGAATTTCTGGAAATAATTACTCTTAAGGTTGAGATATATGCTAATGTGTTTATGAACAATAATGCAATGAAGTATATGTTTATAGTCTCCTTTATACTATTTTGATTTGGAGTTTTCGGAAGACGAAGGCCCTATTTTGTGAACTTTAATGCTCAGGATATGAGAAAGAACTTGGCAAGTTTGGTTTATGTGCGTTACGAGGAAGAAAGAATGAAAATACCGTAATGTTTGTAATATGCCTCGGTGTGTTTAGATGCAGTTTTCTAGAACTTGTTCATTAAACCATTTTCTTGCTCTATTAAAATAAAGGTAGATAGTTACTGTGTAGCTCCTCCTGCTAGTTTTTTTTTTTCTTTTAATAGCATGTGTATGCAATAGAATATCAAGAGTATTATAAGATAGAAGCATATTTATCACAAAAAGTCAGTTTGCATGGCTGAATGGGTGTCCTAGGGAACAGGAACAGGTAGAAAAGTGACAACGGAGGAATAGAAATGTTTGATACCATTTGTGTTTGGGAGCTTGGTGGAAGCCAAGATACATGAAACTGGAGTAACAGCTGGTCTCCTCGGAGCCAACACCCTTCCCTGTATCTCTGGCTGCTACCCTTGCAGTGGGGAGCGTGTGCTGTCCTGTTGGGCAGGTTGGGACGGCCGGAGCCCCGCGGTGAACAGGCCTGCAGGGAGTGGGGCCCTGACCCTCTTGGGCTGCAGCTGGGCTCAGCCCCAGTTGTGCAACATGTGCGGAAGTGTCTCTGCCTCTGCGCTTGCTGAAATCCCAGGTAACATCGTGTAGGGTTCACCTTGTCCTGGAGAGGCCAAGCATGTTCTTAACAAGGGTGATTTAAATGTAAACAGATTATTGCAGCTGATTTTGAAATTATAGTTGCAGTTGTAATTACGTAATAATTATAAAATATACAGAATTGTAATCTGTAATCATGATCTTTACCTTCAGGAAAGGCAGGGAAGCTGGAGAAAGGGAGTGAGTGTGAGCTAATTCTCTTGCCCTGCCTTGTCTTAGTGGCTGGCGGTAGGATGGGGCTGCCCTTCAGTGAGAAGTCCCCATCACAGAGAGGAGGGAGGCTGTACTTGGTTATCCTGAAGGAAGGTGAAACTGCAGTGTTGGCCTACTTGCAATCACAAGTTTCCTTAAAACATTAGAAAGCAGTTACTCAGCACAGCCACAATACTGATTTAACTGTGAGCATAAGGCTTTTTGCCCTGAGAGAGTCTAGTCTTAACACATACAAGTCAAGCTAGAAGATGGCAATTTAGTTAAGTGTGGTTTGAAAAGGTCTGTTTTGAAGAACCCAAAGTTTCACAATAGTTATGGGCCTTCTTGAGGTCTACAAGAAGAACAGGTAATTAGAAATCCATGGAGTGTTTGCCTGGGGCGAAGAATACCACAAAAGCATAGGGCTCTTGGTATTTTTTTAGTTTGTCATGTTACAAAAGCCTCTGTTTGCTCTATATCTGCTACAGAGACATTGTGTCTACTTGATGGTAATGAAGACCAAAACCATCTGCACTATTTATTATCATGCCTGTTCCCACTCGTTGCTGAGCTTGGCTTGAATTCTGTAATTTGTGATGTCCCCTCTGAAGAGTGTGGTATGTAGCTTGGGAGGGAGTGCTCTGCAAGGCGTGTTGTTTTGACCCTGTTGCTCTAACAGAGCATGTTTTCCTCTCCCACCCCTTTTCCCAACACACAAAATGCAGTAGCTTTTTCCTTATAAGCCATTTTGTTCTGTTAATAACCTTGCTGACAAATTGTGAAACTTGCTGCAGTCTGGAAATAGCTACAGATTGCGAATGGTAGGATGAAGAGTAAGTAATTTAGCATTGTATGTAGAGGTAATGTGCGGCAGGTTAGCACATTAAATATTTAAATGATTTAAATGCATTGTGTAGTGCAATTGGTAGAAAAGTGAATTAGGTAATGACAGACAAAAGCCTGTCTTCATTTGAGCTCCTGTCAGCTTGGCATGTTTGTGCTTCATTGGTTTTATTACTGGTTATGTCTATGAACATATGGTATTTCTAAGCTATTTTATAAGCCACTAATAACTTAGATTATTATTAGTGGCTTATACAGATAAAATATGAATAAACTTAATCCTGAAGGCAAATGAAAGTGTGGGTAAATTTCTAGTATAAGTTTGAGCTTACCAGGGAGAGCCCCAGAATATCTCAGCATATAAGAGAAATAACAAATTGGAAAAATCACTGCCTGACAAAAGGTGAATAGCAGTCTTTGGTATGAACTCTGTAGGAAAATACTGAAGTGACCATAGTCTTTCTCATCACTCAGCCTAAAAGTCCTGTGTGATCTCAGTGAACACTAGAGCACAGTGTCCACTTACAGCGTGTTGTAAAAGATGCTTGAACGGTGTACTGTTTACTGCAGTACCTTTTCTTATTTCTTCACACACACACCCCCACCCCCTTGGTGGCTGTTGTTGAAGCCGTGACTGCGTGAGTTGGAATGGAATAAAAATTTTCAAGGAACAGTTCTCCACACTGATTGGACAGTCACCAGAGATCATGTTTTGGGCAACCTGGTGTAGTTCACTAGACCAGGTTGCTCAAAGCCCTGTCCAGCCTGGCCTTGAACACTTTCAGGAATGGCGCATCCACCACCTCTCTGGGCAACCTGTGCTAGTGTTTCACCGCCCTCGCTGTAAAAAATGTCTTTTTTATATGTAGTCTAAATCTACTCTCTTTTAGTTTAAAACTATTACCCTTGTCCTGTCTTATCAGGGCAACAGACCCTGATAAGAAGTTTGTCCCCATCTTTCTTATGAGGCCACTTTAAGTATTGAAAGGCTGTAAGGTCTTCCAAGAGCTAATTAGCAGCCAAAATGGACAACTTAATCAAGAGAACTGAGGTACTATGTGGCCCTAGGTAAATGTCTTAGCACATTTATCTGGAAAAGAATGGTTGAGGGAGGGTGTTAATTAATTAATAAAATCAGTTAACAAAATCAAGCAGCCAAAAATCACGTTTTTTAAAATTATAGTTTTTAATTAATCAAACTTATGTAATTACTTACTGGAGAACTTGTGCCTGTGCAGTGCTTCTTTGGAAGAGCTTTAATACTCTAAATGAAATACCTGCTGCTTCTGCTAAAAGTCAGGGTAGTAAACCTGATCTCAGACACATGGAAACCACCTCCAGTGGTGATAGTGGAAACTGTTTCCAGTCTCACCTTACAGATGCTGTCGGCAATGTCCCTTTGAGAGTGAAAAGCAGTGGGTGCTTGCAGGAGGAGTCCTGAACAACCCTTCTGCATGCTTAAGAATTTCAGCAGCGGCTTCTTTTTGAAATTCTGACAAAGATTCCTGGCTGGGTTTTTGGAAGCAGTCTAGGATCTAGGTTACATTAATACAATACCCTCTTTTTTTTGCTTGCTGATGGGAGCTTTATTAAGGAGGCTGGAAAAGATACCGTGTAGTTCTGTTCTTCTTCTTGCTTGAGGCAAGCGAGTGCACTCCAATGAGAATTATAAGAAACACTTTTCTCATCATCCACAGCAGCAGTCAGTCAAATAAAGTAGTTCTTGGTGTCCTGAGTTGCTGCTAATTAAATGTATTTCCTATCCTTCCTCTAAGTAAGCACCCCTTTGGGCTGACTTAATTGCTAGGACTTTGTATGTGTGATGGTGCTTTAAATGAAACTTGTGATTTAAAGGCTAAATAAAAGCTACTGGCGATAAATAACTTTTAAGATGTTTTTGTTAGACTGCAGGATTATCTGGTATTTTACATAACCTATTACACACATGTATGGCAAACTATTACTATACATGCATTTTTTTTTTTCCAACGAAAGTTCATAAACTCTTGTTAAAGTGTCCAAACTCACATGGAGGAAGCCAAACTGGCATTTGATAAAGCTATGTTTAAAGCTCTTGGCAGGACATTTCCCATATGAAAGATGTTATATGTAAGCTCTTGGAAGAAAGCTTTAAGAAGTTTTGAGGTGATGATTCTAAAGACTACCAGATTATCCTAAAATTAAGACATTTAAATACTAGATCACGGTTTTGTGTCAGAGTTCTCTTGTCTTACGCTCTTATTGTATTGTACATGTAAATTGATTTTTTTGTTACAGCGCCTCTGGGAAATATCCACTGGATAAGCTGTAATTTCAGCTATTTGGCACCTCTGTGCTTTCAGCTGTGGAACCCTGCAAAAATGGGGCTCACTGAAAAGTCTGGCCTTAAGTATTTGAGCATAACAAGTGATTATTTTTTTCCCCTGTTGTGTTTCTAAGGAGCATAGTTACAGTCTGTGGAATACATCCTGTTTTCTCTGCTGCAATGAAACCCTTGCTTTTCATTTGGAATACGTACTATTTTCCTTCTTTGTTACGGCTGCCCACATCTGACCTAGGACTTCTTAAAGCCAAAGGCTAAGAGACGTGTTCTTTTGTTTTTGTAACAGAGAGGAAAAGGTTGTTCTTTTTTAAACCAGTCATTTTCCTTGTGGTATTTTCAGTCGAACTGTGTGTGTGTCAAAAAAAACAAGCCCCAAAACAACACCTCCTCTCCCCACCCCTTCCCCCCAAAAAACTCAACCAAAACCAACCAAAGCAACCAGTCAACCAACAAAAACAACAAAAATGCCCCACCAGGTGAAAACAACCGATTGACTTTGCCCAATCTGTAAAAGAACCAAAGTAGCAAAGGCATTGTCATTGTATCCTAAATGCATACATTCTAATTTTGTTTTTCTAATCTGTATCATTGGTAGTGCAGACTAAGAACCTCATGCACAGTCATTTTTAAGTGGATTATTTACCTTGATACACATTTTTATGTAAGTAGATTGTGTAGCGAAAATTTCTTTTTCACTATTCCTTGCTTGTGTTTAAGGTCAAAAAGACACGGAGGGGTGCAACTCTGGGTGGACTTAGGATTTGCATTTTCCAACATCAGTTTTGACGTTGAGTTGCTAATTGAGAGCATGGAACAAAAGAGCTTTATAGAAGTGGTTGATGGATGGGTTGTAGTATTGAAGTTTCCCTTCCCCATGCTCACATCCTCAGAGCTCAGTCCATCCTTAGACTGAAGTGCTGTTTTTGTAGGGAGGAGCCTGCTGGCTTCAGGAGTTAAAAATGCTGAGGTTGGCACTTTGGGAGTGTGTTTACAATAGTGAAGATGTAGGAGGCAAAGAAAAAGTGAAAACAGTGTAGGTAAGTTTTGGGTTTCTTCTATTTTATCTTTTGTGGGGAGGATATCCTCCAGTGTTTCCCAATTAGGTAGCTGGTTTAGATCAACGTTTTGCCTGTTTCTTAGGAAATGCTATTATATTCCTTTGTAACATTATATCATTATAACATAATGTTATATAATATTATACCCCTCTGTAAACAGCTTGCTTGTGTGCAGATTGAGGTTGTTTGGGTTTTTTTAATAATTTATATTTTTGCCAAAAAAAAAAAAATCTTCTGAACCCTATTCCCCTCCAGCTTTTTCCTGCGTTTATTTCAGTACCTCCAGCTGTCACAGGTTTGTGTTCTGGCAAAACTACTGAGATTACCCTTCATTCTTTTTCACTGGAATGCCTTAAAAGCAGAGAGGGGGTTGTTTTGGGAGGTGAGGAAATTGCCTGCAGTGGAAGCAGCAGTCTGAACAGTGGTGGTATATCCAGGAATGCTCTGGAAGCTGATTTGGCAATCCTGAAATTTGAAAGCGGAGATCCTCCTAATTAAGGCTTACCCTTTTGTTTTTAATCAGGCTTTATTAATATTCAATAATGAGTATGATGTAAGAGCAGGACCTCTGTAAAATTTTAGTGGGGCAAGCTGTGCCATGTAGGCACTGTGGCTTCCCACAGGGAGCTGTGGATGAAATCCCCTGAGTACTCCTGATGCTTAGAATGCTAACGGTTGTCAGCATCACTGTAAGACCTCAATGATGACCAGCAGTCTTGTACTGTAAGCTTGCAAGATATCCTCTAGTATAATAGTTGGAGATCTTCCTCTTGGTTTCGGAAATGGAAATACCCAGTTTATGGATGCAGAAGAATGGACAGAGAGAACTGAGAAGCCTCTGTATGAAAATACCATAACCACCATAAAAAAGTAGATCAAAAATCCTTAAATGGAAGAGCAGTATCGCATCTTTAAAAGCTGATGTTTCAAAATGAACCAGCATAGATGTGGCCATTGTGATGTGGCCATGAATGGCTAGAAGACATTCTCACTTACAGACATCAAAGGAGCTTTGAGGATGATAGAATTCCCATTTTACAGCCAAAATAGAGAAAATTCAAAATGGTCAAGTGGCATGTCCAAGTAAGGTAGTATCGAAGCCTGCGCCTCAATCCTGGTGAAGGAAGATATCCCAATGGATTAAGCTGCTCTCCAGTTTGTAGGCTGCATAAGCTTGATCTGGCTAGAATTGCCTTGTCTTCTGAACTTCACTTTGATCAGTTTGGCTTTGAATAGGGCATCAGTGGCAAAACCTGTCCACCAGATCTGAGGAGGAAGGGTGTAGGAGTACCTGGTATTTTGCAGACTTGGGCTGATTTGTGATGATTAAGATGACTTAATGATAAAGGAAAATAATTACATTATAACCTGTAACATTCTATAGACATTTAAATACAAAACACTGTGGTTTTTTTACCCCAAGATTGTATGAAATTAGTATTTTTATTATTATAAGATTTCATTTTGTTACAATGGGAAATTCACTACAGAAGTACCTTCTCTAATGATCAATATTGGAACAGTTCGAAGGTGTCTTGGATTTCCTGCTCAGCTTTGTGTGATGCCAGAGGTGTTCTCTGCAACACCATGTTTCATTCTTGCGCTTTCAAACCCATTTTGCACTGGCTGCCTTCTCTCTGCTGTTTGATGCCTGGGATGAAATCTTTCCTTCTGCTTCAACAATCCTGAAAAGCCTTCTTCAAAAACCCCCACTCTGGTTAATTCTAACAGCCCCTTGCAAACAAATCGAAGAATGGTTTTACCGTTTAGATTGCTAAAGGATGATGGTGTACATATACATACTGAAATCACTTTATGAGGTATGCCTGAGGAAAGGGTCAAATGCTTTTTTACTTCGGTTCAGTAAATTTCAGAGATTATGTGTATGTGATATCCCTGGTGATTAATTGCTCTCAAATACTTATCCTAGCTGAGTTATGTAATATGAATCTCTGAAGGATTCCCAATAAAAAGTTTGTGAATGGTAGATGTAAACATCCACAGTGGCTTTTGAAATCTTAGATGTGAAAAGTGCTAATGGGACAAATGCTTTACATAGCTCCCAAGGTAAAGATAGGGTCTAGAATTTTTAAGGCCTTATGTTTAACTCCCATTGATTTAAAATTTTGAGGCTTTGCTGTAAATTGTTCTGTATGCTTCTGGCAGAACAAAAGTTGAGTATCTTCAAAGAAATTACATTAAAGCGGAGACGTGAAAACTATGGTGGAGAAGTGAAAACTACGAAGTGGAAAGGTATGTACCTAATTCCAACTACTGCATGTGAAAAACTGCTATAATACACTGAAGAGTCTATGATAGGGTGCTATTTCTGAGTACTTCAGAAAGGATATTTTTTTGGCAGCAGGATGATTAACAGTTTTCCTTGGTTACATGAGTCCTAAGTTTTTCGGAGTGCTTTTGCTGGCAACCTAGAAATTGGAAATGAACCAGTGCCGAGATGAGCATGTAGAATTTTTCAGTATGTATAGAAAACTTAATTTCAAGGTTCACAGTACCTGTGCTAATACCTGAGGATCACAGATAAAGTTAATGGTTTTCTCTGGGTTTGGTTTAAAATGGAGTTGAGGCAGTTAGAGGAATTGGGGAGGGGGGTGTTCCTCTTGTGCTGGAGTGCTGAGATCAGCATTGACTTGGGAGCCCTGGCCTGCTGCATGTAGGGGATGGGTACAATGAACAGTTCCTCTGCTTAGGTGTAAAGGAAATGTAGTAAAACATTTGTTGTGGTGAAGGAAAGCATACCTGAACACGTGAAAGTCTGAGATCTTCAATCCAGATAGGCAGACAGCCTGTGCTTATCTTGCCTGTGTTGCTTACAGTCACTACTAGCTAAAAACATGATGAGGCTGCTGACACACGTTTCTCCATGCTTATGCTCCCTTGTGCTGGGCTTTGTCTACCACTCGTTGGTCAACTTCTTGAATGGTATCTCACCAACCATGTTTTTGGTCCTGTTTACATGGCAGTGATGGCTTGCAGGTCCTAACTGCCTGTGTCCAGCTGCAGCAGGGGAAGCTTAACCCATCCAGCCTGTGTTGGTGGCAGCTCCATGCAAGTTCATGGCAGCCCCCCTTGCTCTCTCTTCCCACAAGTAATGTCATTTCAGAGAGACTCGTCCAGTACCTTACTTGTGGGACTACTCCTGCTTTGGTTACAGGGTCTTTTCTTTTGGGATGCTGGGATGATTTTGGTGTGGGTGCAAATAAAAATTAAATCAGACTGAATCTGTTTGTGCACAGCTGACTAATGTGACAGCTGTTAAGCACAGCTGATTGATTTGCTGTTACTGTTTTTCTTAGAAGGCCATAGCACAGACCTTGAGATGCTGGGATGTTGTAGTAGTGGTGCTTGAATAATTACTAAAAATAAAGAGAATTCTTGCTAATATAAGAATGTGTGTTCTGTTTTGGTTATTTTTAAGGATCCCCACATCTGCAGTCCATTGTGCAAGGCGGTGCTGCCTTTCTTTTGTGGGGGAAGATGGATCTTTTGAAGTGCTTCAGCTGGTGACTGGTAGTTTCTTGCTGTAGTGTGTTACTTGGTTCATAGTTAGTCCGTATCAGAAACTAATAATTAGATATGCATGAGAGTACCAAGAAGTGAGGAGTAAAATGTACCATTGTTGAAGTGATGAGTAGCAGTGATTTCACCAGCCTCGAGCTCTAAGTCAGGACATTAAAATAGACTTGGATTTCAGGAAAGCAAATGTTATATAGAACTGGAGTTTATAAAGCTCTGTAAATCATGCATGGGTTTTTTTTTACACTGATGAGAAACATTAGTCCACACTTGCATTCAGTTAGCTATTGACTTTATGCTCTTCTGTCTTGGTGTGCACGTACCAAAAAACCCAAAGAAGTGACCCAAAGGAAGCACTCCTGTGACTCCATTGGAGGATAGGCAAAATCACTGGCTGGCAGAGAGGTGACACAGGACAGTGTGGGGCATCTTGCAGCTTCTGATGGGCAAATGAAGGGAATGATTTCAGCAGTTGTGGCCAAGTGCTGCCGTTGGGGCTTCTACCAATCAACAGCAGTTAGAGCAGCCTCTGGTTTTGGTGGAACTCAAGGAAAAAACCCCATCATATGGGAGCCTGCTCGGGTACTTCGTTGGCCAGGCCTCCATAGCTTTATGACCACTGGGTTCTGGCAGTACCTCTCTCCGCCTCTTCAGCACCAGTGGCCATGTCTTGAAAAACTATCCAATTCCAAAAGAAATGTGCACATGCAGATTTGCTGAGAATTAATGCAAAGTGTGAAATGAAAACAGATTTAGTTATTTTGATGGGAGTTGGTATGTAGTTCAACTCATTCCAAAGGATATAATAAATACTGAAGTATTTAAATCTGAGGCTTCATGTTTTCTTTAATAAATGGTTTTGAGTAAAGAGTTCTGAACTATTAACTCTGTAGTTAACTCAGTTAACAGTATGAGTTTGTTTTCAGGATTCTTGTTCAACTTATGCGTTGATAGGCCACTGCTTGAAGGGTGGGGAAGTTCCTCCTATCCATTTATAAATGCATTAATCTAAAATAGATTTTTTAACTAAATACCATTAGGTGATCATTTGTTGTCTTAAGAGCAGATTTATAGTAGTGAGGTTTTTGTTGTTTTTTTTTTAACTAAAAAGCTCTCCTCACAATCTGTAACACAAACCGTGCTGTGCTTTCTCCCAACCCCCACCTCCTCCCAAAAGGAAATATTGTAAAAGATTATTTTTAGCTCATAAGTAATTTAGAAATTACAGGTTGGGTTTTATTAACCTCCATTCCAAGCCTGCTGCTACCTATATGCATGTGTGGCCTGATAGGGAGTCATTCACATTATTGCCAGCTGTAATATATTCTGTGTAATGTAATTCCCTGAAGTAATGCTTTCTTATTTGTGAAACAGTGAATGTCTCAGTACCATGTGTTTAGTACAATAGTGGTATTTTCAACTGTAGCAGTGTAACTAATGTACATGCATGGATCAACTCTCTTAATTTGTAATCTTTTGAGGCATAGCATTCTTGCTATAATTAAGGCTCAGCTGAATAATTATGAAGACTAACTGAGCTTGTCCTTACTTTATGTATTGTTTGCTTGTTTTTATGGTTGCAGCTTATGTTTTTTGACAGTCAAACCCTGAAGCAGAAATGGCAAACAAGCCCCAATTGGCATATTTCTAAGGTTAGCTAAGCAGCACTGAAAACAGTGACAGCTATCAGGTAGTGGGAGTAGCAACTAAACTGGTTTAGAGGTATTTGAAGCCATACATTGTGTTTATTCATATGTGGCTGTTCCTCCAAATTCTACATATAGTTCCATTCATTTGTTTGTGCTGTGGAAAATAAATTACATTTTGAAGATCAGCGGAACTTCAGGAGTTATTTACTCGAAAGCTTTATTTACAATAGAAGTACAAGTTTTTCTGAACAAGCTGTAGTGAATCTGTATTTTATGTCACTAGCCAATATCAGATGTTTAATTCTGACTTTTTTTAGTGAATATTTGTAAGTTTTTGGCAAAGTTAGCATTGTAAGTGTTTGCAATTCTTAAATCCTGGAGCTGACCTAAAAAACCTCAGTGGTCTGGGTTTGTTTTCTCTTGACACCTCCAAGTCTAGCTCAGTATGTACTACTTTGTGCCATTTTACAGTAGGGAGCAGGGGTGGAAGTTGGCTTGCTCATTCCCTTCCTTCAGTTAGGGGATGAGGATTGTACAGCTCATCTGGCTGTAACTAGAAACAACTGCTGAACTTTCATCTGTTAATTACCCATTCACTGAGGACTGCACTGCTGTAGCATCTGTTAGTCATTGTATCTTGTTTAAAAAGCAGCCAGTAGGAAAAACGTAGGAGGGAGAAAAACAGTGAGGTATCAGTTTAGAGCACAGAATTGATAACAAATGTTCTATTTCTGGTTTCTTTGCTGCCATGGAAGCCTTCTACCTTCACACAAATAAGTGCCTTTCATCACCTGTTAAATTAAGTCTGTGCCTGCTGCTTGCAGGTGCTTTGATTATTTTTAGCTTGTGCATGTATCAGTGGAAGGCTTTGAAAATGCTTGGGTTTGCTATTTCTTTCCTCTGCCTGTTATGTCCTATTTTCTTTGTTGTTTTTTACCCAGCCATGGTTGTTTTCAAGCTTTTCTCCAGATGACTTTTCACGTCACTTTCTAAAGTGCAGCAGCAAAGAGAGCCCAGAGACGATTTGCTGATGCAGGAGTTGGAGCCTGCATCGCAAGGCTGTGGGAGGTAGCACCAACTGCTCTCAGACACAAGCTTGAAAGTTGTCACACCTGTGTCAGCAGCATCTGTTGAGCTGCCTCCAGGGATCTAACAGGTCCATAGAGTGGGTTGGGATTTTTAGGACAGTAGCAAAGAGAATTTGTGCAGTGGTTGTGAGAGGGTTTTGTATTTTAACTCTTACTGTTTTGTCCTGAAATATTAGTGGTATGGTTCCTACTTGTTCCCAAACGGAATGTTTTACACCCTAATTTATGAACAGGTTTTCCCTGTCTGATCTGATGTGAAAGAGCCATATACAGTGTGTGTGCCTAGCTGTTGGAATGGTGCTACAGGGCACTTCAATTTATGCTGATTTTGCTTCAAACTGGCTTCTGTGCCTTTTCAGTAACTTCTATCTGTTGGAGCATCTATGCTATGCCCTGGCGTAACCTGTCCAGCCATACCTAATACACCAGAAGAGCTTGGTGTGGTGTGTGTGAGGAACCACTGAAATGTTCCAGACATCTTTCAGATGTGTTTTGACCCCGAAGGGAAGGTAGAAGAACATGAATGCCCCCTTTGGTGGTGGCAGCAAGCTGATGGGTGGGCTCAGTCCACCACTCTGGGTGACACCTCATCTGTGTAACTGCAGGTTGCTGCTGCCCATTGTTCTCTCCTCTTGCTGTTGCTCCAGTCACTGGGCTGGTGTGAAATACCACTTTCTTATCCCTCCTGCTGAATGCCATGGGATCAGAAAGGAAGAAATTGGGAAAGCAGCCTCCTAGGCTTTTGTAGCCTGGGAGTTAGGGTATTTGTCTGGTTTGGATTAATGTGGGTTTTGGTCTGTACTCTAGGATTTTTTTTTTCTCCTTTAATCCAGTGACTTCTTTCATGTCTTGTTAATAATAATAACACTGTAACTATTGTTAAAGTTCTGTGTATCCACTTCTAGGTTCCCTAGTCCACCTTATTCATGGATCTGATTCCTTTACCTAGATAGCCAAGTATTTTTGGCGTGTCAAAATAGAAAACTTTCCTTTTTATATTTCTCTACAGTATACCCCCATATGCTCTGCCATCTCTTGCCTTTGTCTGTAGGGACTGGAATTTTCCCTTAGCTGAAATTCCTGTTTCTCTCACACACCTTGAGTATTCATTAGTTTTCCCTCTTGAAATTGATGCCAGACCTATGTTGCTTGATCTACTGCTGTAATTAAATGCAAATTAAACCAGTTTTGCTCAATGCTAGTCTGCATCACAGCTCACTAATTAAAAATGCCTAATGTCTTGAAAAACCTGAGTCACTGAACTTCTCAGCCTGGTACAACAGTTTCTGACTTACTTTGCCGTGGCAGAAAGCAGCTGGTTTGGAGTTCAGAGCACAGCAGATGCCTCTCAGATACTAAATAAGTAGAAGGCAGGATATTACCCCTTCCTGTTTGCAGTTGCTTTAATAGGAATTGGAAGGTTTTTGAGATGGTTATTCTCAACCTATGGATTGTGCTAATGTCCAAACAGGCAGGTCTGAGCTTGTAATTCTTTTTGTTCTGTTCTGCTTTAGTGAAAACTAAGGGCTTTTAGGCTGCCTTATAATCCCACTTGCCCAGGACCTGGGGTGGGAGGACTGCTGCTTCTCTGCATCTAGCTCTGCGTGGCTCTTCCTGCATTCATTGGTGTGTCATCTCCTTTTGCATTAGGATCAAGTTTCCTCTTCCTGCTTGTTTATTTCTTCCTTGCACATCTTAACTCTGTTTTCATTCATTCTGTACATTTGCTTATAGTATTGGTGCTTCCCCAAAAGCTCTCCTGTTCATGACATTTTTAGGGTTATAATGAGCATGTACCGTAACATCAGCTTTCTTCTATTGAGGGAGCACATGGGGTCAGATTGTGAAATTCTCATTGAAGTAGGAAGATTGTTATTGCTCAGCACACTTTCCTTTTACTGTGTTTGTAAGCATGTATGTATGGTTTAGCTCAGAACACTGCCTATGATAACTAGCATACATGCTGTTACGAGTAGGCATGTTGGTGGGTAACTATTTACTGCCCAGTGTACAATTATTGCTTAATTGCTTTTCATTATGGTTGGGTTTTTTTAAAAAGCTGATTCCACCTCTATGCATGTGTTCATTTCTCAGGCTAGTCTTAAACAGCTTGGGAAACTGTCTTTAAGATTGTGAAGCTGGTGCCATTCCATGGGCTGTGTCTGAGATGTTTTGGGTTTGGTCAGTTTTTGGAACTTTGTCTCCCCACAAGAAGACCACCTTTCTCAAAATCAGCCCCAAACCACAATCCAAACACTTCATGAAGTTTTTACTTTGTTTTCAGCGGCACTAATAGAAAACTGTTTATTTGAAGGAAATGTTTAAAATTAATGGTGGTTCTTTTCCTTGTCTGTAACACTTGGTCATTCCTAACATTTATCCTGAGCTCTGAGATTGTTGTTTCTTGGCAATGTAGTTTGAGTCAGAATTTCTTGAGTGCATGAATTTCTTGAAGTGCATGGCATTCACTTCCTTTTTGGCACCGGCTTTGTCAAAGGACAGTAAATCTTCTTGCATCTATTAAGCAAATGTGAATTTACTGTGCCTATCCAGTCTGTAATTATAGCGAGGGAACTGATCAGTTATTGCCTCCACAAAAGCCAAGGTGATGGACTAGCTAGCATTATAGCGGTTTTGACCATTAGTGATCTGTACTGGATGTGAGCCAGTGCTCTGATTATTACATGTTGATCAGGTTGCTCATGCCCCTTGGCTTTTGTGAAATGGATTTGTTGGTTGCCTGTGAGCACTATGATAGAAGGAAGGCTGTTAGAGGTTTCACAGTGATAGCATTGTTTTGTCTTTCAATGTGTAAATAGTCATGTATGCAAGTGCAGAACCAAAAAATGGTATTGGGCCTCAGGCTTTTCTTTTAACCTTGCCTTCTGTCATTGACACTTTTAGACCTCTCAGTGGCTTTTTTTTGAATGCAACAGAAATAAAAGCAATGGGCATTTTGTAAGCAGCACAGAAGCACATGACTGAAGTCTATTTTAAGCTTGCTTTTACACTGTCCAGTTTGCTAAGGACTGGAGTAGACTCAAGGCTTGGACTCTGAATTCCAGCTCTACCATTAATCCCCCACAAAAACAGGGATAAACTCTTGCTGTGTCCCTAGATTTACTAGAAGGTCTAATTTAAGTGAACCAATAGGAAGCATTGAACAATCCAGTGAAGAGCACAATTCTTCAGTTCTTCCTGTAGAAATGAAGGCCTCTCTCTAGTTCCTGTTTTAGTCTTGTTACCATTAATAATCCCTCCTAAGATGGTGCTGTGACTCGCATTTCTCTTCTCCAGCTCAAGATGAAGAGGAGGAGGTTGGCGCATCCTCCTCCAGGGCAGTTTCCTGCCCTGCACTTCCCTTTGCCTGCCTGCGAGCAAGAGTTAAATTGTGGCAAGCAGGGTGGTGGAGCAGGACAGGGCCAATCCTTTTGAGGGTGCCGAATTCAGCTGAACTTGGGGCTTCAGCCGCTTCTCTTTCTGCTGCGTATCTCATTGTGCCCCACATGAGAGTTTTAAGGATGAAACTGAGGAAGAAATAGTAAAGCAGAAGCCCACATCTTTGTAAGCGCTTGTAGGCAGCACTTTCCTGTGATCTTAAGCCGTGCAGGCAGGGAGTCTTGCAAGGGGTGTAGGCAGAGGGGTCTGATGGAGCAGCGGGAAGTCTGAAGGGAAGGAGGCGTTGAGTGGCAAGAAGAGATAGTGGTCAGTGCAGGAGAGGCCAGGCCAGCATGGACGGTTACTAGAAGGAGATATAAAAGAAGGGATCAGATTAAGTAGCAGGAGTGAGAGAAGGAAGAGAAGAGTATTCTTGTTTGTTTTTAAACAAACAAGTGGGAAATCTATTGTGAGATGGCCTTTGCTGAGAGAGACAAACTGAAGCTTGGAGCCTGGTTAAGACTGCATCAGCTACTGTGCTTGTAAGCATGGGAACCTGGTGCCTGTGTTCCCCTGTACAAAACCTGATACTTTGAGAGAATACTGCTGAGATTTCTGGTTTAAGCTTGGAATGTGCAATTTTAGTAAAAGCAAATGTTCTGCTGCATGTATGTGTCTCCTACTACCAGAGGCTTTCTCTGCTGCCCACTCAGTTCCTTGTCATGCTTGATAAGATCTTGCAGAAGAAAGTAAAACCAAAGGGTAATCCAGTCATGATGAAATGGTTGCTTCCTGACCCTTCTGAAGGACTGTTTAACTGCCAAGGATTGAAATATAATTATGATCATTTTAGCATGCACAACCACGTGTATTGCCTTTTCCCAGCAATGGTTGCTATATGCTTTGAGAGGAGTAGCCGTGTTGTTAGGTTTTTTTTCCCTAGACTTACAGATTCATACCAAAGTACATGTTCAATATCTTCCACAAAATAATTAATGTGATTAGGAGGATTAAAAAAGGGACCATCCCTGCTCTCTCCAGTACAGTTTCTGTGGAAATATCATCCAGCTTGTCTTTGCTTAGGGGTGTTTCCTCCACTTCCAGCTGTTACATGAAATGGACTAACTCTATAAAATCATAATAGGTGATCTGAAGGGAGGTCAAATATAGAAATTATACTTAACTGTATAACATGAGTCTGCTTAAAAGCTAACAGGAATAGAACTCAGCCACAAATAATACAATTCTGCAGGAATAATGATACACTATATTCTGGATTTGGTTTATGTTCTTCCCTGTGTACAGTCCTTAGTAGTTTGGTTTTGGCCATCAACCTTTCAGATCCAAAAAAAGCATGTTTGGAAGAGAAGAGTGGTTTTTACCACGAGATTTCGTCAGGGCATGCTTAAAAGAACAGAAGGATTCCTCTCCTCTCAGGTCAAAAGCTCTGGTTGGGCAAAACTGATTTGAGATCAGTTCTCAAGAAAATCCCAGAAGAGTCAGTTTTTATTTCTGGAATTCAGTTTCATTAACTACAGTTGACAGAAACTTCCAGTAAAAAAGCTGGTTACTGGACTTTTTTGCAATCATTGGACTAATATCAGATGTAATAAAAAAAATACAGCAAACTCATGAGTAAGGATCTGATAATTAAGATTGGGTACTGTCATAATGTCTTCAAGTATCTCAAGTATGCAGTCAAGTGAGCAGTGTGTTTATATGTGACTGATGAACGTGTCTGACTGCAGTGTTATTAAGGGCAGGAGATTTTGGTTTAGATAATGTAGAAAGTGAACGGCTGAGGAAAACACAGAATCCAGTGCCGTAAGTCCTGTTTTTGTATTTTATTTGTACGTCTACTGGCTTTCTACTATGGATTTGTAGTCTTGGTGTCTATTGTGAAAAGGAGCTTTGCATAATGAATGATTCCTTTTGAAATGGGCTTGAAATGCTTCTGAAGGGAGCTGTATTCTGTCTTGGGGGATGGACTTGCAAAGAATTACAAGCACCAGTTGAAGAGCTGCAGAACATCTGGTTTCAGAGTCTTTCCTCCTATACTGAAAATAAGGTTTCTGTGCAGTGACTGTGTAAGCAGAGTGGTGGAGGGGATCTGTTGTGTCTACAGTGGTGAGGCAGGTTGAAAGCTGAGAAGCTATTGTGTGACAGCGAGGGCTTCCCTGGTTACTGTCAAGTTGTCCGTATTTATTTCCTTCCCTTACTTTCTGCTCGCAGTCTGACAGTCACAAATTTTGGTAATCCACAGTGGAGGAATTTGACTGCCAAAGGAACTGGGTTTTGTGCATTGTGGGATTTGAAGCCTGTGTGTGACATTGTGTTTAACAAGAATTTGCTTGTTGAAAATGTGCTGTGTGCTTGTTCCATTGGGAACAGAAAGTGAACTTGCAGCTCTGCCAGGGAGGGGAGAAGGAGGGAGAGGCAGAAGTCCAGAAAATGGTAAGTTCTTGCCTGAATGTAAATGCTGTTTTCTGCTGTGAACTTTTGTACCTGCAGCACTCTTGGATTGAGCTTTACCAGTTGGAGCAGTCAGCTGCTGGTCAAGAAGCGTGTTCATGAGAGCCAGGAGGAGATTTCTGGGGGAAAAGCTACAGAAGCAAGGGAAACAAATGCACTTTAGAAGTAGATTAGCATCTTAAATCTCAGTAAATCGAAAATAATCACAGGGTAACTTTAGCTTCAAAGAGCCTTCTGGAGATGAGCTAGGATTTTTCACAAACTGGAGTGAACTCAACCTTTCTTAAATTGCTGCTTAGTGTGAGACCAGAGCTAAACCGGGAGATTAAAAACGGGCAGAGTTCATACCCCTGCCTGCAAATCAGATAACAACTGACACTTTCCATGGTGAGAAACCGGTACAAGAGCAGTGTTGAGAAGACCCCAGAACAAATCAAGCATGTATGAGAGACAAAATGAGCAAAATAGCCTCAAATTTAGTATTGTGGCAGTAAGCAGCATGGGCATGGTTTGTGAAATACTTGGGCTTTTTTTCTTTTTGTAAGTTCAGTTGAAGCCTTAATTTGTGGTGAGATGGTTTTTGAAATGCTGACATTATTAAAGGTCGGCACTCCAAGCCGATTGGAGTGGATTGGAAAATGTTGAACAAAGTGGACAACAACTGTAGTTTTTTTTTCTTTTTGAAAAGTGGCTGAATTTGTCCCCTTGGTGAAATTCTGTGTCTCTTTCAATTGGCATTTTGGGTTTACCGACTGAAAATCTCTGTGGCTTGACTGGTTACGAATGTTTTCATGCAAGCACATTAGCTTTTAAGTTGGTACATAAGCTGCTATTTTTTAAAGAAAGTGAATAAGCTTGTAAAATAGGGTGTTGGAAACAAAAAAAGTCTTTTTTTCATATAGACAGATCTGATTCATCAGAGAGCATCAAGATAATTGTCACGATTTTCATTTTAAAAGGAAACCAAGAAATCTTGGCACAAGTGTAAAACTTTCTGTTGCTATACTGGCCAGTTGCCTGGAGCTAAATATTTGCCTCATGAATTTTCCTTTCCCTATCAGGAACAGGAAGCAATGTTACAAATGAAATGCATTAAGGTTTGTAAGTGATGCCTGTTACTCAAGAAAGGAAAGATGCTGTACATGTTACGTGATTGTTAATGAGATAAAATGATTTTTAATCTGGCCGAAATTTGGATGGTCACTTACTGTGTGTATTTCTATTTACTTGGCTGCAGGTCTCCATTTAGATAACAAAAACATGTATTAGAGTCAGGTTTAGTTATGTGATTTGAAACAGTATTAAGATGCCTGGGCACATTTCCCTTTTGCTCTATTTTTCTCTTCATTTTTCTTTTAATAAGCTTAGGCGTTAGCAAATTGGGCTCTTGCTGTTGCTTTTCAGCTTTCAGTGCTTCATGTGCTTCTTGTAACTCTTCATCTCCGCTTTTATCCCTGTCCCTGGACAGACACAGGACAGGATGGCCGGCAGTGATCGGCTGCATCTT